>ML267726.1:21716-70126 GCA_005239495.1 Nicotiana undulata
TTCCCATATATATATATATATATATATGGGAAAAATTGGAGATCAACAGCTGCCCCTCTTTACCCGGGAAGGATGAAAGAGTTGTCGGGTAAAGATATGATGACCAATTTTGACCGAATAGGGTGACTTGAGAGATATAGGACACATTCCTGGTTTTACAGGAAGCAGATCGTGTATAGTTCTTGATCCATTGGCCGAATAAACCGATGGAGTTGTCACAAAGACGGACAAAAGGTTTCGAGTAAGATGAAATGGTTATGGTGAACGATCAGGTTTGAAATAATTTGAAGGAACTGGAGCGGGATTGCTCCTGTTGGGATGGAAGTTACTCACTGGGTCTCCTGCAAATCTACAAAAGATGTACCGCAAGCATATATGTATAAATTTTGCGCAAATTTAGACATGATGCAAATTCCCTTTAGACCATGAAAACTGTCCTTGGACGATGAGGATGACGTCCTTGGACCATGATGCCCCGGGCCATGAATTGCGGTAGAGGATTCGCATGTCATGAAATGATATTCTCGGGCCATAAAAATGGTGCCTCCGAACCATGACGCCTTTGAATAATGATGTGCAAGTTTGAGAGTTCCTCAGGCCATGGTATGATGTCTTCCGGCTATGAGGATGGTGCCTTCAGACTATGACGCCTTCTGACAAGTTGGCTATATTTCAACCCATGAGGTGCAGAGACATGATGCTAGAGGCAACAAGACAAAGCTTAGTCTTGTGTGATTTTTAGGGCAGAGCTTAGCCCGATGCAAGAGAGACAATGCTTAGTCTCATGTGAGATTCAAGATAGTGCTTAGCTCCATGCAAAGAGAAGACAATGCTTAGCCTTATGAAAATAGGGAGGCACGGCTTAGCCTCTTTCAAGGTTCAGGACAGTGCTTAGTCCCATGAAAAGATAAGGCAATTCTTAGCCTTATGCAAATAGGGAGGCAGGGCTTAGCCTCCTGCAAGTGATTTGAGACAGGTCTTAGTCTCTTGTGAAGAGAAGGCAATGCTTAGACTTATGTAAATAGGGAGGCAAGGCTTAGCCTAAGGCGAGTGGAGTGGAAGGGCTTAGCCTCATGCAAGGTTCAGGACAATGCTTAGTCCCATGCAGAGAGAAGGCAGTGCATAGCCTTATGCAAGTAGAGAGGCAAGACTTAGCCTCATGAAAATAAGGAGGCAAGGCTTATCCTCATGCAAGATTCGGGACAGTTCTTAGTCCCATGCGAAGAGAAGTCTGTGCTTATCCTTATGCAAGTGGAGAGGAAGTGTTTAGCCTCATGCAAGGTTTGGGACAGTGCTTAGTCCCATGCAAAGAGAAGGCAATGCTTAGCCTTATGCAAAATAGGAGGCATGGCTTAGCCTCATGCAGGATTGAGACGAGGCTTAGTCTCATGCAAAGAGAAGGAAGTGCTTAGCCTTATGCAAATAGGGAGGCAGGCCTTAGCCTCATGCAAGGATTGAGACAGAGCTTAGTCTCATGCAAAGAGAAGAGTAAGAGTGAAGTATTCTCAGCAAACAATGTGTTTCATGCATAGCGATTGTGTTGCTGCGACAATGTTTATCATGATGATATTGTCCTGCATCCAAAGAAAATTTGTGGAGTTTTGCGGGGGAGGTTGGTTCGTGCCTTTGCTTGCTCGACTTTCTCTATTCTTCCTGAAGATCCTGTTCAAGTAATTGGGGTAGCATTTGGCTAAAGTAAAGTTTCTTTTTCAAACGCATGCGTGTATAATCAAAGACATAGTAATATGCAGTTTAGAAATTAGTTAGATGAACCACTGACTGTGACATTATTAGAGACATTGCGACTTCCTATGCAATATAATTTTGAGGGTCCTCCTGAAATTCTATCCCAGTTAACTAGATAACCTTTTTGACTGTTCCATATGCTGTGGTTGGATGAACTTGCTACGGAATTTTGAGGGTCCTCCTCAAAATTCTGCCACAGTTTCTGATTGTGGGGAAAATAGAAATTTTATTGAATTGCGACCGAACCCACATGAATGCCTATGTATACCCTCTTAAACGGGAATCAGGTCGAGCGTAGTTCAATTTACATCTTATAAAGAAACATAAAATGGTATACCCATAGTATCCTTTGAGTGTATCTGAATTGATTGGCTTTGGCCATATTTCCCCGTCCATCTCTGCGAGTATGAGTTCTCCTCCTGTCAATTCTCTGTGAACCATGTAAGGACCTTGCCAGTTGGGAGAGAATTTCCCTTTGGCTTCATCTTGATGCGGGAAGATCCAATTCAGCACCAATTGCCCCAGTGTGAATTGTCTCGGTTTGATCCTTTTGTTGAAGACTCTGGACATTCTATTCTGATAATGCTGATCGTGACATACTACATTCATCCTCTTTCCATCTATGAGGGCTAGTTGCTCATTGCGGCTCCTTTTCCATTCTGTGTTGCTGAGTTCGGCTTCTTGTATGATTCTCAAAGAAGGGATTTCTACCTCGGTAGGAATGACAACTTCGGTACCATAAACCAACAGATAGAGGGTTGCCCCAGTTGATGTATGGACTCTGGTACGATATCCTAGCAAGGCGAATGGTAATTTCTCGTTCCATTGCTCGTGATTCTCTACCATTTTTCGTAGTATCTTTTTGATGTTTTTGTTGGCGGCTTCCATGACTCCATTCATTTAAGGCATGTATGTTGTGGAATTCTTGTGCTTGATTTTGAAAGTTTCACACATAGCTTTCATCAAGTCACTATTGAGAAAGGCGGCATTGTCAGTGATGATAGACTCTGGAACCCCAAATCGACAAACAATTCGGTCACGAACAAAATCTGCAACGACCTTCTTGGTCACAACTTTGTAAGATGCAGCTTCAACCCATTTATTGAAGTAGTTGATGGACACTAAGTTGAACTGGTGCCTGTTTGAAGCAGTGGGCTCAATTGGCCCAATGACATCCATTCCCCAGGCAACAAAGGGCCAGGGTGACCTTGTTGCATTGAGCTCGTTTGGCGACATGCGTATCATGTCTACATGTATCTGGCATTGGTATCATTTCTGAACATATCAGATGCAATATGTTTCCATGGTCATCCAAAAGTATCCGACCCTGAGTATCTTCTCGGCCAAGACAAAGCCATTCATATGTGGGCCGCAGGTTCCGACATGTATCTCTTTGAGCAACTTGGAATCCTCTTTTGTGTCAACACACCTTAACATTCCCAGATCAGGAGTTCTTCTATATAGGGTCCCTCCGCTTTGGAAGAAATGATTGGAGAACCTTCGAAGTGTGCGTTTCAGAGTATTGTTTGCGTTCTCCGGGTATTCTCCTTTTGCCAAGTACTCTTTGATGTTGTGGAACTAGGGTTTTCTGTCCATTTCACCTTCAACATGAGCACAATATGCCGACTGATTATGGATCCTTACTGGAATGGGATCGTTGAAATTCTTGTCTGGATGTTGTATCTTTGATGACAAGGTGGCCAATGCGTCTGCAAATTCATCTGAATTTCGGAGACATGTTAGAATTCTATCTTTGTGAACCTCTTCTTCATTTCTTGTACATGATGCAAATATGGTAGTATCTTGGAACTCTTGGTAGCCCACTTTTCTTGTACTTGGTGCACAAGCAGATCTGAATCGCCGATCACCAGCAGTTCCTGAATGTTCATATCAACAACCAGGTTGAGCCTTAATATGTAAGCGTCATATTCCGCCATGTTGTTAGTGCATGGGAATCTGAGTTTTGTAGACACCGAATAATGCTGACAAGTTTCCGATACCAAACGACTCCGATGCCGACCCCTTTGAAGTTTATCGTCCCGTCGAAAAACATTCTCCAACCATCGTAGGCTTCGTCAATGTCTTTCCTACGAATGATACCTCTTCATGAGGAAAATACGTTTTCAGGGGTTCATATTCTCCTCCTACAAGATTTTCAGCAAGATGGTTTGCCAATGCTTGTCCTTTAACTGCTTTCTGAGTTACATAGATGATGTCGAACCCACTCAGCAAGATTTTCCACTTGGCCAGCTACCGAGTAGGCATGGTCTTCTAAAAGATGTACTTCAGGGGATCCATCCTTGATATGAGATATGTAGTATAAGCATAGAAGTAGTGCCTTAGCTTCTGAGCTATCCAGGTTAGAGCGCAGCAAGTGCATTCTAGCATAGAGTACCGTGCTTCATAAGGAGTGAACTTCTTACTCAAGTAATATATGGCCTGTTCCTTTCTCCCCGTCTCATCATGCTATCCCAGAACACAACCGAAAGCTCCATCTAACACTGCAAGGTAGAGTAGTAGTGGTCTACCAGGCTCTGGAAGGACTAAGACTAGTGGTGTGGACAAGTATTCCTTGATTTTGTCAAAATCCTTTTGACAATCCTTGGTCCAACTGGTTGCGGCATCCTTCTTCAGCACTTTGAAAATCGGCTCACATATTACTGTGGACTGCGCTGTGAAGCGGTTGATGTAGTTGAGGCATCCCAAGAAACTCATCACATCCTTCTTGATTTTTGGTGGTGGTAATTCCTGGATGACTTTGACCTTTGACGGGTCCAACTCTATTCCCCGACGACTGACGATGAATCCCAACAATTTTCCAGCAGGAACCGCAAATGCACACTTTGCGGGGTTTAGCTTTAGGTTGTACTTTGGCAGCCGGTCGATGAATTTCCTCAAGTCTGCTATGTGATCTGCGGCCTTCTTGGATTTGATGATGACGTCGTCCACATATACCTCTATCTCTTTATGTATCATGTCATGGAAATTGGTTGTCATGGCCCTCATGTAGGTGGCCCTAGCATTCTTTAGACCGAATGTCATCATTTTGTAGCAGTACACTCCCCACAGTGTAATGAAGGATGTTTTCTCTACGTATTCTTCGTCCATCCAAATCCGATGATAACCTGCGAAACAATCTACAAAGGATTGAAGTTCATGCTTGGCGCAATTGGCGATCAGACTGTGTATATTTGGAAATGGGAAATCATCCTTTGGACTTGCTCTGTTTAGATCTCAATAATCAACACAGAATCTGACTTTCCCATCCTTCTTTGGAACAGGTACAATGTTGGCCAACCATGTCGGGTATTCTACTACCCTGAGGACCTTGGCCTTGATTTGCTTAGTAACTTCCTCCTTAATTTTCAGACTCATATGTGGCTTGAATTTCCTGAGTTTCTGCTTTACTAGCGGACACATTGGATTTGTGGGTAACTTGTGAGCTACTATGGATGTTCTCAACCCCGTCATATCGTCGTATAGCCATGAAAATATATCCTCATATTCTTTCAGGAACCGAGTGTATTCGTTTTTCTCTGACGGTGACAAATAGATGCTTATGCGGGTTTCCTTGATGGTTTAGGAATCTCCCAAGTTGACTATCTCGGTCTCGTCCAGGTTGGACTTGGGCTTGTTCTCAAAATCCTCTACTTCTCTGACAATCTCCTCAGGTATTACATCCTCTATTTATTCCTAATCACTGTCCTATTGTTGCGTTGTTTCATTACATGTCACAGTCATTGGTTCATCAAGATAGGAAATAATAATGATGTAGGGATAAAGATATGAAAGAGAAAGAGTAATAATAAGACATCAAGACATTTTAAGCGTCAAACAAAATGGTTTCAATAACTCAAATAATGTTTTTCGAAACGGAACACTGAAAATATTATTTAAAACAAAAATGCAAAAGAGAAAATCATTTTAAAAAGTAAACAATGCTATCACCCTTGCTACCCCAGGACTCGTCGGGCCCTTGATGGTTCGAAAGTCCAGTTCTTGAGGAATTCTCCCTTCTCCACTGTCTGAATAGCGAGGCCTTTTTCCTCCCCCTCCTCGACTATCACACAACAATCCATATCATCATCTTCCAAGAACAAATTCCTCAATGCTGCAAAGACTTCCTCTTCCTCTGATCCCCATATAATATCGGCCTGGTAGAAGGTATGATTCAGGTGCGGTACAGGTTTCTCAAGAGGGTAGTATGGACCATTCCATGGTGGCGACCAATTTCAATATTCCTGCCAGGTGTACTGATATCTCAGCCCGAAGGTTGTACCATGACGCTTCAGCTGTACTGGTTTGGAGGTACCATGAAGATTTTTACTAAGTCCCTTACCAGGTTTGTACCCTTTCCATGCCAATATGCTTTATATCTTGCTACTCCACCACTTATCCTTCTCGATTGTGTAAACACGCTCGATGCGATGGTAGGTTTCTCCACCTAGCTTCCTTCTATTTTCTACCACCGGAACAGTCTGACTGGTGTAAATGGGGTTGCTCCCATCTCCAAGGAATATCACTTCTTTATGGTTCCATTCAAACTTTACATCCTGGTGCAATGTAAACGCGACAGCCCCACCGGCATGTATCCAAGGCCGTCCCATCATCAGATTGTAGGAGGCGGACATGTCTAGCACATAAAATTCAACATCAAACCAAGTGGGACCCATCTGCAAGCACATATTAGCTTCTCCAATGGTGTCCCTTTGAGACCCATCGAATGTCTTCACATTTATAGTCCCTGCTCGTATTTCATGTAGGCCCTTGCCCAATATTTTCAGAGTCGTCAACGGGCAAATATTGAGGCTGGACCCTCCGTCTATCAGGACTTGGGCGATGAACTTATCCTCATATTGCACTGTAATGTGCAAATCCCTGTTGTGGCTTAGCCCTTCTGGTGGTAGCTCGTCCTCATGCAAAGTGATCTTGTGGCTTTCCTGCACTTGTCCCACTATGTTGGCCATTTCTCCGCTAGTGATGTTGTTGGGCACATATGCTTTATTCAGTGCCTTCATCAGAGCATTCATGCGTGCCTTGGAATTTTGCAGCAATGACAAGATGGATATCTGGCTAGGGGTCTTGTTCAGATGATCAACAATAGAGTACTCCCTTGCTTTCACTTTCCTCCAAAGGTCATCGGGACTAGTCTCAATGACGGGCGGTTTGTTGGAAGCTTGCTTAATGGTTTCTCCAAAATATTTAGGTGTGTAAATCCTTCCTGTCCTGGTCATTCCTTGTGCAGCGTCGAACTCTTCCATCTTTTCCTTTCCTTTTCTTCTAGATTCGGCAACATAATCCCAAGGTATAATATTGGAACTGAAGGGTGGTGTGGATTCCACCATCACGGTGAAAGGTGTGGCCACTTCTACCTCAAATGGGGTGGGTGTAGCTGTAGGTGGTGTTACTTCTACTTCAAAGGGAACCGATGCGGTTACCTCGACTTTAACTGACGGCTGTACCTGCACCACAATTGGATTGAGAGTGATTGCAAGCTTCTTAGGATCATCGCCTTCCCGAATAATCCTGATTGATCCCTCGGGATCCCACTCTTCATAAGTTTCTATTACATTGACTCCTTCACGCCTATGATCTGGGAGGGTATTGTTGCGGACATTGGGTGTAGTTTCCTTCGCCTGTATGACCTTGGTATCAATCACTGTTTGGATCTTGTCTTTCAAGGTGTGACGCTCATCATTAATGTGTCCCTTCATACTGGAGTGGTATGTACATGTCTTGTTTGGATTGACCCATTGAGATGAGTTTTCCATAGCCATAACGGGAATAGGGGTAACATATCAGGAAACTTTTAATCTTTCATACAACTGGTCAATGGGTTCAGCAATAGCGGTGTATTTTCTGGGTGGTTTGCAGTCAAAATTAGGCTTGGGTTTTTGATAGTTTGGACGAGCTGGAGGTGAATGATAATATGGTGGTTGGGTATTATAGGTGTGGTAGGCGGTAGCAGGTTGATGATATCTAGGAGGTGAATTTTGGTATGTGGGTGGAGGTGTTTGGTATACTAATGGAGATTTTGGACCTTGGGCAACCATTATTGTCCCCACTTATTTCTTCTTCGATATGCCACCTTATTGTTGTGCTTTGTTCGTGGTCTGCAGTGCCTCGAAATTTGTCACCATTCCACTTTTGATACCTTCCTCGAACCTTTCTCCGAGCTTGATGATATCAGAGAACTTGTGATTCTCAATGACCATTAACCTTTCATAATATAATGGATCCTGCGCCCTGACAAAGATTTTGTTCATCTGCTCCTCATCTAATGCCGGCCTGACCTTTGCTTCTTCTGACCTCCACCAAGTAGCATATCGCAGAAAATCTCAGTTGGCTTCTTCTTGAGATTCTGGATATAGAAAACATCCGGTGCATTTTCCGTGTTGAATCTAAACCTATCCATGAAGTCTGACGCCATGCTCACCCAATTAGCCCATTTCTGATTCTAGCTTATGTACCAAGATAGAGCATCTCTAGTAAGGCTTCTCATGAACAACTTCATGCGAATCCTTTCGTCCTTTTCAACCCCTACGAGCTTGTCATAGTAAGTCCTCAGATGAACCTTGGGGTCACCCGTTCCATCAAACATTTCAAACTTAGGAGGTTTGTAATCCTCCGGCAATTCCACATCTGACTGTAGGCACAAATCTTCATAATTCAGACGTTCGATTCCTTTACCTCATTCAACACCTTGAACTCGGCTTGTTAGTTTCTTGAGCTCCTCTGCCATGTTCTTCATGAGCAGGTCCTTCTCGGAAGATTCCAGTGTATATGAGATTGGTTAAGTGGAGTGGGGTAAGGTTTCTACGTATATGGGGTTGTTTTGGTAAATGCCAGAAGTTTGGGTTTAGTGGTGATCGTTGGTTGAATTTTGGGGGTCGGGGATATGCTGTGGGGTATTCTGAGGGTGTGATAAGTGATTTGCGGATACTGAGTAGGGAGATGCTAATGTTGAGGAGGTGTAGGTACGAGTAAAGGATTTTGAGGAGGAATTGTATATTAGTGAGGTGCGTGAGGATTCTAAGGGCGTTGGTTAGGTGTGTTCTGAGGTGGTACCGATTTTGGGTATTTGGATGGTTGATATCAAGGACATTTAGTGTGAGGGAGAGGTTTGCCAAGTTACGAATCTGCTCAAGCTTACCCTGTAGTTCAAGTATCTTCTGTTCAAGCCGTAAAACCAAATCATTTGGGCCAGAGTACTCCGACCATCGGAAGTTTCCACATTCTCAGCATGTGTAGTGTTGTCTTTTCTGTCGCCGCTCATATCGTCCATTTACCCTTTGCCTTTCGGTACACTTGGAAGAGGAGGAGGTGGGGGGCCTCTGGATCTGTTATGGTAAGATGATGATGCTAGTATGCGTGAACCAACCTTGGGGAATGAGAATAATCAAAAGAAAGAAAAACGAAAAGGTAACCAAGTGAATAAGAATTCAAAAATATTTGCAGTATTTAAACACATATTGCGTGAATGTAAATTCACGTACTAATTTAGGAGCCTCGTTGTGCCCGAGATAGGCCTAGAGACAAGTGGATTTTGGAGAATTTTAATGCCAATAATTGCCTTAATGTAAAAAATATATGAATCTAAAATGACACTAAATAAGATAAGCCACTAATGACACTTGGACTTATTACATTTGAAAAAGCAAATAAACCTAATCTACTTGGTCCCAGAAGGACCTTCTCTAGGTTTGATTCTCTTGGCTCCATCGATCAGGTTGCCCAGGTCGCGCATGCCCAGCAACAGGTATACTCTTTATAGGTGTCCTCCTTCGTTACCCTCAATATTCTGGCAGTCTACGACTCTTTTCCTCATTTTCTCTTCCAGCTCCATCATACCCTGCTCTAGATATTCCCGCCTTTCATTCGACTTAATAGCCATTTCCGTCCACTCATTGATCAGTTCCATATCAGTCTTATGTTGCACCAGATGCTTGGCCTCGGACTCGTGAACTCTTTTGCGCAATCTGTTGTATTTCACTTGGGCTTCAGCAACTTCGTCTATGACTCTGTTCCCTCGATCTATCACCGACTCGACTATTCCTGCTATGCAATCTTCCAACCATGATGGGTAAAAGAGCACATGCCCTGCGTGATATCGGTTTGGTTCGATGGTGTCCTTTTCTACAATAATCTTCAGGTGCCACATATGTTGAGTTTCACATTTGTATGGGATGTCTTCATCTTGAAAATCTGCCCTGTAGTGACTCATTTTGGAGACTCGCGGTATGACTTGCTTTCTACCTGCTTGTCTCATAACCCTGATGGGAACATAGGGGTATATTCCCCTTAATCCGATCAACACCAAGTGCGGAACATCCCTAGATCTGATGATAAACTCACTAGTGGGGAGCCATTCGAACATCCATTGAACCTGGTCCTCAGTCAGATTGTCGAAAAACTACACCTATTCTGTAGCATTCTCCGGTTGAGCAAACTTGTCTGGGATAAAGGTCGTTCACTTAGGGCGATGGAAAGCTATGTGATCATTCCACGGTCTTCGTGGAAACTCTTGGCGGTATTGACCTCTCTGGAGATGTTCTAACAACCAAACCTATAACAACAGATTATAACCCTCGAAGTGTTTGAACACCTTCTGGCAGCGATCCACCCGATATATGTCTGCTATAATCATAGGGACAATAGTATATGTTTTCCTCTCGATTACCTCTATTAAGGCTTTAGTTACCATGTCCAGTCTGGTGTGAATTCTGTCCATTTTGCTTGGGAACACTATCATACCCTAGAAACAGATGATGAAAATGAAAACCCTGCGGTGAATCAAACCCAAGGAAGTGATAGAGAATTTGTCATGAAAGATACGATAGGATTTTCTATGACCGTATCGTTCATAAAGAAAGTCACTTCTTCAGGCACACCAAGTCGTCGTTTTTTCTTAAACTCATCATTTTCAGAAACCCTTTCGGAGTGCAATTTTTCGGCACCAATAAACCGGGACTGTCCCAAAGTAGTCTAGAGAATCCTTCTATTCCTCCAAGAGAGGGGTCATTTCTATGTTGCCAATGCAGAACACAGACCTTTATCCTTCCTAGAACATAGTGGCAACTTCGATCAACATATTGTTTGGTTGGATGTCCAATAAAGAGGGTAAATTTCCAAACCTTTTTCACCTGTTTTTTGGCGCTTGCTGGAAGATATTCCCACCAATCTAGCAACAATGGTGGTATGTTACCGACCATGCCGAACCTGGGGACCTCATGCCTCATTTTCGGCAAAACAAATAAGGTTAGGCCCTTTCCCCCTCTAGATTCGACTATTTATACATCAACGATTAGCATATTGGCACTTATTTCTCCAAATTAATGCACATATCGTGGTTGTGTCCGTTGGGATTATGGAAACCCTGGTGGACTTTGGACAAGGCTTTTCTTAAATGGTCATTATGTAGACAACATATTAACCCTAGCTAGGTTTGACAATGATGCATGTACAGTTAATTAGAGTAAGGTTTCTATAGAGGTCTAGACGGGTACCCTCAAGCAGACAACTTTAGGGGAAAGGCACGAAATCGTCGACTGCATAGCTGATCGACTAGTTTTACCACGAATAAGCTTTTCCGAATTCAAAGGGGTGATATATAGGAAGAGCGCAAACACTCTTCAAGCGTTGCTATGGTATTAATTACGCACGAGTGGGATATGATGTTGAGCATGAATTATGCAACAGAAAATAGCACGTTGTCACGTATTTGCACGATGAAAAATGATAAATGCGGTATTTAATAATTGAAAAGGCGTTTAAGAAAGAAAACAAGGAGACAAGTCAGTTTCCATAGTAAAGAGTAATAAAACAAGAAAGAGAAATCGTAAATGCTTGAAAGTAGGCAAATAAATTCACATAAAGTGGGAAAGGGAAAGGGTATGCAAGTATTAATAGAATAATAAGGCATGCTTAAAGACTAATTCACAAAAATCAGGTTCGTTATGGTGGGTTAGGGTTCTAGAGTGAAAGGGGTGAAGAGAGGATCATAAGGCGACGGGTGGGAAAAATGGATTAGGGTTTGGGGTGTTTGGTATTATTAAAAGGGATGAGTGATTGGGGGTCGTTAATCTTCTGAGATCAACAGCCAGGATTAGATTTTAGTAGCCGGGCACGTTATTTGGATGGGTATGGGTCTGGGTTAGGGTAATAAGCTGGTTAGTATTAGGCTGGGTAGGTCCGAAAATTAATTAGAAAGGGGATATATTTTAAATACCCATATAAATTACTAAAATAATTTATAAAAATAATTAATAAATGATAAAAATGTCATTTGTATATGAAAATGATTTAAACTAATTATTTAACATTATAAAGGGCTAAGGTCTGCGTACAGACTACCCTCCCCAAACCCCACCCGTTGGGATCAAACTGCGTTTGTTGTTGTTGTATTTAACATTATAAAAATATAAAAGTCATTTTCGCTGTAAATAATGTAATAATGCATATATGGGCTATTATTGCAAAATTATTGCAATTATAGCCTAAAGATACAAATATAATTATACTTAAAATGATTAAAGCTCAATATGAATATAAATGACAAAAATAAATCATTATAAAATTATTTGTAATGCAATTAGTAATTATTTATATAATAAAATAACGAAATAAATTGATTAAAAATCCTTTACAAATTACAGAAAATTATGGAAAAATACTAGTTGATGGTCTTGCACTATCTTGAAAGTATATATGGAAAAAATTGGGTATCAACACCAAGGTTGTGATTAACTTTGTGAAAAAGCATATCTTTACAAGGTTCGGCACTCCGAGAGTGATGATAAGTGATGAGGGCACCCATTTCTGTAACAAGCTATTGGAAATTGACTTAGCGAAATACGGGGTCAAACATAAGGTTGCAACCGCGTACCATCCTCAGACTAGTGGACATGTTGAAGTGTCAAATAGAGAGATAAAGCATATTCTGGAGACGACGGTTAGTGCAAGTAGGAAAGATTGGGCTGTAAAGCTTGATGATGCTCTATGGGCATACCTGACCGCCTATATAACTCCAATCAGAGCCTCCCTTTACAAGCTGGTTTGTGGGAAAGCATTCCATTTACCGATGGAACTTGAGCACAAGGCTTATTGGGTGATAAAAAAGCTGAACTTTGATGCAGAATTAGCGGGCAAAAAACGGTTGATGCAACTGAACGAGCTTGATGAGTTTTGCTTGCACGCGTATGAGAATGCCAAGTTATATAAAGAAAAGATCAAGCGTTGGCATGATAAGAATATCAACAATCGCGAGTTCGAACTGGGCCAATTGGTTCTCTTGTTCAATTCGAGATTGAGTCTCTTTTCGGGGAAGCTCAAATCGAGATGGTCGGGCCCGTTTTAGGCAGTGAGAGTCACTCCACATGGTGCAATTGAACTGCGCGTCGTAGGTGGCGAGAGAACGTTCTTAGTGAACGGAAAAAGAGTAAAGCACTATTATGGAGGTTACTTTGATCGTCAGAAGTCAAAGGTGTTACTTGCCAATTATTAGACACGATTATGCGTCATGCCACGATGTTAAATCAGGCGTTTGTTGGGACGCAACCCAAATTTACAAATTTATTTTACTTTTATTTTTATTTTTATTATATTATTTTTGTAGTGTCTGTTTTTATTTTTCGAATTATAAGCATATGAAACAAAGCCATTGGAAGAGTTCAGAAGTGAGCTATATGTGAGAACTAAGTGTGAGGTGCCCACACAAAGGACCTTGCCTGGGGAAAGTCTGAGTACCTCGTGAGGCGTGATTGGTTCGTCTTTTGGCCTTTCAGGTAGTTTCTTATCGACCCTCATTATTATTTTGCTTTATTTGTGCATTGGGAACAATGCACTCTTTTAAGTGTGGGGTGGAAGAATTCCTCTAGATAATTAGTAGTAGTATGTTAGAAAAATGTTAACATCTTATTTTGATTTTAGTTTTTTATTTTTGTATTTGTAGTTGTGTAGTATTTTAGTAGCTTAATTTTATTGTCACGACCCAAAATCCTAACTCAGGTCGTGATGGCGCCTAACACCGGGGTCAGGCAAGCAGACACTTAAATTACTAAGAAGTTTCCCCTATTAAATTAAACATTCCATTGCGTGACAAGTTTTGAAGCTTAAAACATTAAATGAAAAGAGTAATTAGCCAATTTGAACAAAAGCAGTCATAAAAAGGCATGAGCCAATATATATATACAGACCCGTAAACCATAACATCTACCACGTGTGTGCCAGGAACTAGTGTCACAAGTCATACGAGCATACTAACAGAATATAAAAAAGATAAAATAGAACTGTTCCACTGTCTGAAAGTAATAGACGGGAAATAACGAGGGAAGTCTCCATAGTGCTGCCGAAGATCGCCAGGAGAAGCAGCTCACCGTGAAGTCAGGTCCAACTATAATCAGAATCGAGCTCCGGTCTGATAACCAGATGCACCCGCCTCAGAACCTGTACAATTAAGTACAAAAGCGTAGCATGAGTACATAAATAAATATGCACCTAGTGAGTATCTAGTCTAATCTCGAAGAAGTAGTGACGAGAGGTTGACTTGACACTTACTAGGGTCCAACAATATAATTTAACAGGATATGATAAAAGCAATAGGTATACAAGGATGATAAAGCAGTAAACATTAAAGGTAACTGAAATTCAAATAAATACTGGAAGTAACAAACAATTACCATTTCATTTTCCCCCATACGTTTGTCAATTCAATATCCATAAAATCATTAGTAATTTAGCATGCGCATACGGGATAAGGACAACCGGCCTGAGCCATCATAATAACCATATTTATGCACTGCCGAGGGTCGAACAACCCAAACCATAAATGTATCTTTCAATCCTCCGTGGCGTACTGCCCGCTCCCATAAGAGTGGGGGAAATAACACTCCGCTCGCGGAATGTAAATTGCGAAGCGGTCACATGCACACACAATATTTTTCTTAAATTACTTTTTAGTGAAAAATTACTTTAAATATCCAAATTCCATGATCTCAGGGAAACAAAGCTGCATATAACATGAATTCATGAAGCATATAATTCATTTCGAGGAAGAATACAAGGCATGGTGTGAGCCTAACTACCCGGACATATCAATAAGAGCCACTACGTACGGACTTTCGTCACTTTGTACGTACGTAGCCCTCACAAACATCAACACATAGTCATTTAGATCACCTATGGGGACAATTCCCTCTTACAAGGTTAGAAAGGAGACTCACCTCGTGTCGAACCTACTCTCCGGGTCAAGAATGCGCCCGAAACTCCGAACTCGTCTCCCAAGGACTCGAAACTAGTAAAATGTTACACAAGTTCATCAAGTTATACTCAAAAGTATGAAATGCCCCTATTTACTTAGTTATTTCATCCTACTTGAAGAAATACCAAAATTTACCCCCCCGAGCCCGCATGCTCGGATTTCGGAATTTTCCGAAGGAAACAATTACCCATAACCTAAGGATCGTTAATATATGATTTTTGTATGATTTCATGGCTAATTAACGGGTAATTACCTAAATTTTAATAAAGCCCTAGGTTATTACTCTAACCCTTGATTTCCACTAATTAGAAGGTTAATTTAACTAGGAATTCATGCATTAAACTAACATTAGGGTAGAATTCACTAACCTTTCAGTAGCTAGGTCGTGGGGATCTTTTCCAAGCTCTCAAGGTCGTCTATGGTGGAAGAAAATGGATTAAAATGAACAAATCCCATGTGTTAAAGTCACTGCCTACAGTGGTTACGCACCTACGGCTCAAGGACCGCATTTGTGAGTAAATACTCGCACCTGCGGAACTGGGTAAGGGGGACAAAGCTCGCACATGCGGAGAGGAGCTCGCACCTGCGGATCTTGATCCGCACCTGTGAGAAAAGGGCAGCTTACTTGAAGCCGCACCTGTGAGGCTTGGACCGCAGGAGAGGTCCCGCACCTGCGACTGGGCAACCGCACCTGCGGTCACACTAGATCTGGTGCACCAACAGTTATAGCTGTTGGTTTTTGGCCTCGTTTGGTGCCCGAGGCACCTGGTCCCACCCGAGCCTCCATCCAAATATACCAACAAGTCCCAAATCATAATACGGACTCGCTCGAGCCTTCAGAACACCCAAAACAATGCTAAAACGCAAAATCACACCTCAAAAACCCCTAGAATCAAACTTAAGAACTTTAAGTTCTTGAATTCGCTAACAATGCGCCGAACCGACCTATACTACTCGGAATGACCCCAAACTTTGCGAGCAAGTCATAAATGACATAATTGAACTATTCTCGATCTCGAATTCCATTCGGACCTCGATAACACAAAAACACATTCCAAACCAGAATTTGAACTTAATGAGATTCCTATTTCCCCATTAGGCGCCGAAACGCTCCCGGGTCATCCAAAACCCATTCGGAACATACGGCCAAGTCCGAAATCATCATACAGAGCTACTGGAACTGACGAAACTTGATTCCGATTTCGTTTACTCAAAATGTTGACCGAAGTCGAACTTGGCCTTAAAGGCCAACCTTAAGGAACCAAGTGTTCCTATACCACTCTAAACACTTCCGAACCCCGAACCACCCGTCCCCACAAGTCATAAATAATTAAAAGGAACTACGGGAAGTTGCATTTAGGGGAACGGGGTCCGATTACGTAAAATGACCGGTCAGATCGTAATATTTTCCACCTCTTAAACAAACGTTTGTCCTCGAACGGGTCTAGAATCATACCTGAAGTGCTGAATAAGTGGGGATATCTGCTCCGCATATCCACCTCAGACTCCCAAGTCGCCTCCTTGACTGGATTGCCCCTCCACTGGACTTTCACAGCAGAAACTCTCTTGGATCTCAACTGGCGATCTTGTTTGTCAATAATAGCAATTGGCTCCTTCTCGTAGCCCAGCTTCTCATCTAGCTGAATGGTGCTGAAATCAACCACGTGAGAGAAGTCGGCGTGGTACCTCCGGAGCATGGATACATGAAAGTCTGGATGAACTCCTGATAAACTGGGAGGCAAAGCAAGCTCATAAGCAACCTCTCCAACTCTCCTCCATACCTCAAAAGGGCCTATAAACTGTGGGCTCAACTTGACCTTCTTCCTGAACCTCATAATACCCTTCATAGGTGAGACCTTCAACAAGACCTTATCTCCCTCCATAAATGATACATCACGCGCCTTCTGATCCGCGTAACTCTTCAATCTGGACTTTGCTGTGCGGAGCCTTTCCTGAATCAACTTTACCTTCTCCATATCATCCTTCACCAGGTTTGTGCCATACAACTTAGCCTCGCCAAGCTCAAACCACCCGATAGGAGAACGACATCGCCGACCATACAAATCCTCAAATGGAGCCATCTCGATGCTGGACTGATAACTATTATTGTAAACAAACTCGGCCAAAGGTAGGAACTAGTCCCACTGACCTCCGAAATCAATCACACATGCCCTGAGCATGTCCTCTAATATTTGAACTGTACGCTCCAACTGACCATCAGTCTGAGGGTGAAATGCTGTGCTGAGATCCATCTGGGTGCCCAACTCACTATGCAATGCTCTCCAGAAGTGCGAGCTGAACTGAGGACCTTGATCTGATATAATGGACACCGGCACACCGTGCAACCGAACTATCTCCCCAATGTAGATCTGGGCTAACCTCTCAGAAATATAAGTAGTAGCTACTGGAATGAAATGCGCCGATTTGGTCAACCTATCCAAAATGACCCAAACTGCGTCAACCTTTCGCAAAGTCCAAGGCAACCCAACCACGAAGTCCATAGTGATGTGCTCCCACTTCCACTCAGGAATAGGCATCTGCTGAAGTAGGCCTCCTAGCCTCTGGTGCTCATACTTGACCTGCTGGAAATTAAGACATCTAGCCACAGACCCTACTATGTACTTCTTCATCCGCCTCCACCAGAATTGCCGCTTAAATTCACGATACATCTTCGTAGCACCAGGATGAACAGAATACCGTGAGTTGTGTGCCTTCTCTAGAATCCTCTCCCTCAGGCCATCAACATTAGGAACACATAAACGGCCCTGAAGTCTCAGAAATCTATCCTCACCAATAGTAACTTCCTTGGCACCACCCTGAGCCACTGTCTCCTGTAGCTCTGCCAAACACTGATCATCATACTGTCGGGCCTTAATCTCTCCCAATAACGAAGACCGAGCAACCACATGTGCTAGAACTCGGCAAGTCTCTGAAAGGTCTAATCTCACCAGGCGATTAGCCAAGAACTGAATGTCCAAGGCTAGAGGTCTCTCCTATGCTGCAATATAAGTCAACCTACTCATACTTTCCGCCTTCCTGCTGAAAGCATCTGCTACCACATTGACCTTGCCCGGATGGTAAAGAATGGTGATGTCATAATCATTTAATAACTCAAGCCACCTGCGCTTCCTCAAATTAAGATCCCTCTGCTTGAACAAGTGCTTCAAGTTGTGGTGGTCTATATAAACCTCACAGGACACCCCATAAAAGTAGTGCCTCCAAATCTTCAGAGCATGAAAAATCGCCTCCAACTCCAAATCGTGCACATGGTAATTCTTCTCATGAACCTTCAGCTAGCGTGAAGCATAAGCAATAACTCTCCCTTCCTGCATCAACACATATCCCAAACCAACGTGTGAAACGTCGCAATACATCGTATACATCCCAGACCGTAAGGCAATATCAGAACTGGTGCTGAGGTCAATGATGTCTTGAGTTTCTGAAAGCTCATCTCACACTCGTCGGACCATCGGAATGGGGAATTCTTTTGAGTCAATCTAGTCAATGGAGCTGCAATAGAAGAGAACCCCTCCACAAATGGGCGATAATAACCGGCTAGGCCCAAAAGGCTCCTGACTCTATACCTGAGGTAGGACGTGGCCAACTCTGAACTGCCTCAATCTTCTTAGGATCAACCTTGATACTCTCTCCGGATACCACATGCCCCAAGAATGCCACGGAATCCAACCAGAACTCACACTTGGAGAACTTAGCATACAACGTATGTTCCTGCAAGCTGGAGCACAACTCTCAAATGCTGCTCGTGCTCTCCCAAGCTACGTGAGTAAATCAAAATGTCATCAATAAAGACAATGATGAAAGAATCAATATACGGCCTGAACACCCTGTTCATCTAGTCCATAAATGTTGTTGGGGCATTAGTCAAGCCAAAGGGCATCAGCAAGAACCCATAGTGACCATATCTCGTACGAAAAGCAGTCTTCGGAACATCCGAGTCCCAGATCTTCAGCTGATGATATTCCGATCTCAGATCAATCTTAGAAAACACCCTAGCACCCTGCAACTGGTCAAACAAATCATCGATGCGCAACAAAGGATACTTGTTCTTAATAGTGATCTTGTTCAATTGCAGGTAATCAATAACATCCACATGGACCCATCCTTCTTCTTTACAAATAGTACCGGAGCACCCCACGGTGATACACTCAGTCTGATAAACCCCTTAGCCAACAACTCCTCAAGCTTCTCCTTCAACTCCTTGAACTCCTTCAGAGCCATACGGTACGGGGGAATGGAAATAGGCTGAGTGCCTGGAGCTACATCAATGCAAAAATCAATATCACGATACGGAGGCATGCCCTGAAGGTCTGAAGGGAATACATCAGCAAACTCTCGAACCACTGGCACTGAATCAATCGTCGGAGACTCGGCAATGGTGTCCCATACATAAGCAAGATACGCCAGACAACCCTTCTCGACCATATGTCGAGCCTTCAGGAATGAAATAACCGGACTGGCTGCACTAACTGAGGAACCCCTTCACTCCAATCTAGGCAACTCGGGCATGGCTAAAGTAACTGTCTTGGCATGGCAATCTAGCACGACATGATAAGGAGATATCCAATCCATGCCAAGAATAACCTCAAAATCAACCATGTCGAGCAATAGAAGGTCCGCTCTGGTCTCGAACCCACAGAAGGTGATCACACAAGACCGATAGATCCGGTCTACCACCACAGAATCGCCCACAGGAGAGGACACATTTATGGGAGAACCCAAGGACTCACGAGGAACATCAAGAAAATGAGCAAACAAGGCTGAGACATATGAATAGGTGGATCCTGGATTAAATAACACCGATGCATCTCTACCACATACTGAAATAATACCTGTAAACACGGCATTTGAGGCCACTGCATCTGATATGGACGGAATAACATAGAATCTAGCTGGAGCGCCGGATGACTGACCTCCGCCGGAATAAATAGGATCTAACTAAACTCCCCCTATCTGTCCTCCACCTCTAGGACGACCCCTGCTAGCCTGTCCTCCACCTCTGGGTGGCCGGATTACTGGTGTTGGACCCATAGGCTGATAACCCTACTGCACTGCTTTGCCCCAAAGCCTGGGACAAAACCTCTTCATATGGCCTGGATCCCCACACTCATAACAACCTCCAGGTCTCATAGCCTGCTGCCCCGAAGAAGGTCCCTGAATGGCTGGAGAGCGATGTGTACTCTCCGGCATAGCACTGAAGTAGGAACTGAAGGATCCCTGATGACTAGAATAACCACCGGAGGAACTCTGAATAACTGGAGGGCTGTAGGAACGCTCTAGCATGGCGCTGAAATGAGGCCTCGCTGGGATACCTCGGGGAGGTGGTGGGGGTGCTGAATATGGGGGCTTCCTGGGCTGACCTCTACAGAACTGACCTCCGCCCCTAACTTGGGCACCTCTGATATCTCCAGAAAATCTTGCCCTCTTATCCTGTTGCCCCTGCTCCCTGCTCCTCGACCGATAACCCTCGATTATGCGAGCAATATCCACCACAAGTTGATAAGGAGTCCCCATCTCCACCTCTTGGTCCATGTTGGCCTTAATATCTGGATGCATCCCCGCTACAAATCTCTGCACTCTCTCGGCATCAGTGGGTAGTATCATGAGTTCATGGCGAGACAGCTCTGAAAATCTAGCCTCATAATCTGTGACTGACATTTGTCCCTGCTCCAGCTGCTCAAACTGATACCGCAGCTCTTCCGTCTTAGAGGGTGGGATTTATCTATCTAGGAATAGCTGAGTGAACTGCCCCCAAGTGATAGGAGGAGAATCTGCCGACCTGCTGTGGATATAAGACTGCCACCATCTGCGAGCTCTGCCCCGAAGACAAGAGAGTGTAATCGAGTCCATCTATCCAATAACTTCCGCGGATCCCCGTCCGCAGCCGGTCTGGGCTCAGGTGTTGCTGCTACAGGCTGGGCCCCACCCACGGGCAGTGTACCCGGGGTATGATGTACTGCTGCTTCTTGACCTGCGGCCTGGGCGGTAGGAGTCTGGGCTTCCCCTCTCGCCTGAGATGTGGCAAGATCTGCTGGAAATAAGCCAGCCTGGAACATAGTGTCCATAAACTGCATTACACGGCTCATGACCTCTTGAAATCCTGGCGCCGTCATAAAGTCCACTGGAGCAGGATCTGCTGGGGGCACCTCGCCTTGCTCCTATATGATAGGGTCCTCCACTGGGGGTGGAACTACAATAGCTCTGGGACGCCCTCGTCCCCTACCTCGGGTCGGTGACCTCCCCTAGCCTCTGCCACGACCTTGGACGGCAGTGATAGCGGCATCTCCCGGGTCTGGAACGCCATCTGCGCGCGTCCTCACCATTTGTGAGAGAATAGAAGAGTGAGATTTAATACTCCATCGACTACACGATAGAATATGAATAAAAAGAGGTTTCCTAATACCCTATAGCCTCCTGAAGATAAATATAGATGTCTCCGCACCGATCTGCAAGACTCTACTGGGTCTGCCCGTGACTCGTGATACCTACGTGAACCTAGAGCTCTGATACCATGTTGTCTTGACCCAAAATCCTAATTCAGGTCGTGATGGCACCCAACACCGGGGTCAGGCAAGCCAACACTTAAATTACTAAGAATTTTCCCCCTATTCAATTAAACATTCCATCGCGTGACATGTTTTGAAGCTTAAAACATTAAATGAAAAGAGTAATTAGCCAATTTGAACAAAAGCAGTCATAAAAAGGCATGAGCCGATATATATACAAACCCGTAAACCATAACATCTACCACGTGTGTGCCAGGAACTAGTGTCACAAGTTCTACGGGCATACTAACAGAATACACAAAAGATAAAATAGAATTGTCCCGCTGTCTGAAAGTAATAGATGGGAAATAACAAAAGAAGACTCCATAGTGTTGCCGAAGATCGCCAGGAGAAGCAGCTCACCTTGAAGTCAGGTCCAACTATAATCAGAATCGAGCTCCGGTCTGATAACCAGATGCACCCGCCTCAGAACCTGTACAATTAAGTACAGAAGCGTAACATGAGTACATAAATAAGTATGCACCCAGTTTGTATCCAGTCTAATCACGAAGAAGTAGTGACGAGAGGTCGACTTGACACATACTAGGGTCCAACAATATAATTTAAAAGGATATGATAAAAGCAATAGGCATACGAGGATGATAAAGCAGTAAACATTAAAGGTAACTGCAATTCAAATAAATACTGGAAGTAACTAAACAATTACAACTTCATTTTCCCCCCAAACGTTTGTCAATTCAATATCAATGAAAGCATTAACAATTTAGCATGCGCATACGCGATAAGGACAACTGGACTGAGCCATCATAATAACCATATCTGTGCACTGCTGAGGGTCGAGCGGCCCGAACCATAAATGTATCTTTCAATCCGCCGTGGCGTACGACCCTCACCCATGAGAATGGGGGAAATAACACTCAACTCGCATAATGTAAATTGCAAAGCGGTCACATGCACACACAATATTTTTCTTAAATTACTTTTTGGTGAACAATTCCTTTAAATCTCCAAATTCCATGATCTCAGGGAAACAAAGCTGCATATAACATGAATTCATAAAGCATATAATTTATTTCGAGGAAGAACACAAGGCATGGTGTGGGCCTAACTACCCGGACATAGCAATAATAGTCGCTACGTACGGACTCTCGTCACTTTGTACGTACGTAGCCCCCACAAACATCAACACATAGTCATTTAGATCACCTATGGGGAAAATTCCCTCTTACAAGGTTAGAAAGGAGACTCACCTCAAGTCGAACCTACTCCCCAGGTCAAGAATTCGCCCGAAACTTCGAACTCATCTCGCAAGGACTCGAAACTAGTCAAATGTTACACAAGTTCATCAAGTTATACTCAAAAGTATGAAATTCCCCTATTTACTTAGTTATTTCATCCTACTTGAAGAAATCCCAAAATTGACCCGCAGGCCCGCATGCTCGGATTTCGGAAATTTTCGAAGGAAACACTTACCCATAACCTAAGGATCGTTAATATATGATTTTTGTATGATTTCATGGCTAATTAACAGGTAATTCCCTAAATTTTCATAAAGCCCTAGGTTATTACTCCAACCCTTGATTTCCACTAATTAGAAGGTTAATTTAACTAGGAATTCATGCAATAAACTAACATTAGGGTAGAATTCACTTACCTTTCAGTAGCTAGGTCGTGTGGCTCTTTTCCAAGCTCTCAAGGTCGTCTATGGTGGAAGAAAATGGAGTAAAATGAACAAATACCGTGTTTTAAAGAACTCACTGCCCACAGTGGTTCCGTACCTGCAGCTCAAAGACCGCACCTGCGAGTAAATACTCGCACCTCTGGAACTAGGTAAGGGGGACAAAGCTCACACCTGCAGAGAGGAGCCCGCACCTGCGTCTCCTCTCCTGCTGATCTTGATCCGCACCTGCGAGAAACGTGCAGCCTACCTGAAGCTACACCTGCGCTTGGACCGTAGGAGCGGTGCCGCACCTACGATTGGGCATTCGCACCTGCTGTCACACCAGATCTGGTGCACCAGCAGTTATAGCTGCTGATTTTGGGCTCGTTTGGTGCCCGAGCGGCACTTAGGCGCACCCGAGCCCCCATCCAAATATACCAACAAGTCCCAAATCATAATACGGACTCGCTCGAGCCTTCAGAACACCCAAAACAACGCTAAAACTCAAAATCACACCTCAAAATTCCTAGAATCAAACTTAAGAACTTTAAGTGCTTGAATTTGCTAATAATGCGCCGAACCAACCTATACTACTCGGAATGACCCTAAACTTTGCAAGCAAGTCATAAATGACATAACGGAACTATTCCCGGTCTCGGAATTTTGTTCGGACCTCGATATCACAAAAACACGTTCCAAACCAGAATTTGAACTTAAGGAGATTCCTATTTCCCTACTAGGCGCCGAAACGCTCCCGGGTCGTCCAAACCCCGTTCCGAACATACGCCCAAGTCCGAAATCATCATACGGAGCTACTGGATCCGTCAAAACTCGATTCGGATTCCGTTTACTCAAATTGTTGACCGAAGTCAAACTTGGCCTTAAAGGCCAACCTTAAGGAACCAAGTATTCCTATACCACTCTAAACACTTCCGAATCCCGAACCACCCGTCCCCACAAGTCATAAATCATTAAAAGCAACTACAGAAAGTCTCATTTAGGGGAACGGGGTCCGATAATGCAAAAAGACCGGTCGGATCGTTACATTTAATTTAATAAAGAAAACCGTTAAAATGTATTTGGACTTCTCCCGACGATGGATCTTATAGACAGTTTTCTTGAGGGATTAAAGTCTAAACAAAACCCAAAAATATGTATTTTAGTTTCCTTTAGGTAGTATTCTCCCGTGGTTTTTCTTTGTGCCTCGGTTCTTTTCCATGGGATGTAGTTTGAACTGGGTAGTAGTTTTTTCTTTTATTTTATTTTGAGTAGGATTTAGGAAAAATGGAGTAAGAAATATGAGATCCTAGGAACCCTTGACTTGTTTTATAGTAGCATATTTAGGCTTTGGCATGTGTTGTATGTTTCATGTGTGCTAAAATTGCTTACTTGGTTATTTTGATAGAATGTTTTGTGACCCCTACGTCTCCTTTTCTTGACTTATGTTCACGCTGTGCTTAATGATTAATATCTTGTGGCTCTGTGAATACATGCATTAGTTTAGGAGTCGGAATGAAACCGTCCTTAGTGAGTCATGTGCCATGTGTAAAGTGAGATTTTTGTATAGTCCCTGTCATTGTACTTGTGTCTAGAACTTGCCTGGTATGTGAAATGAAGAAAATTTTTAGGTGAGTGTCACGATCCAAATTCCCAACCTTAGGGATCGTGATGGATCCTAACACAACACTTGCTAGGAAAGCCAATGTTAGAACTTATTTAATTTATTTCCATCAAAGTCTATTTAATCATAACATAACTATTGAAAAGAAACTAAATTTATTAATTCCAATGCATAAATTCACAAATAAAATAATAAATGAGTAATTAAGACAAGCCACAAACTAATTATATAACTATAAGAATTTCCCGGGGTTTGGTGTCACAATTCACGTACCACTAAGAATACTACAAATAATGGGCTGAAAGAATTAATATATTTGTTTCGAATATAATAAAGCAGTTTCTATAAAATTAGGAGAAGACTCCAGGAATCTGGGGACGTCAAGATCTACCTCGTGTCTCCGAAAGATGATGTCGGCTACTAAGATCTCTTAACGCTGGTTGGTACCTGGATCTGCACAAAAGAGTGCAGAGTGTAGTATCAGTACAATCGACCCCATGTACTGAGTAAGAGCCGAGCCTGACCTCGACGAAGTAGTGACGGGGCTAAGGCGGGCAATGTAACATAACTTGTAACAATATATATAACAAAGCAAGAAAACAATTCTCTACAAAACATGAACAATAAACTGTAACAATGAATAAATAACTCAGTTACCTTTTTCAAGCCTCAGCTATAACCAAATTCTCACATAAATTTCCAAATATTCCAAATTTTGACTTTTAAAATAAAAGTAAGTGTAAAATAGTAGAGTAAAACAATAATTTTTCAAATATTTACTTTTTCTTGGAAAATCAGTATAACTTAGGTGTCCTCCCTTATTGATCCATGTTTCGGCGTGCAACCCGCTCCCGCCTGTCCACCCTTATTGCTCCTCCCTATATATCACCCGTATTACACTTGTTGCGGCGTGCAACTCGATCCCACATGTCCACCCTTATCACTCCTTGTTTCGGCGTGCAACCCACTCCCACTAGACATATCATGTAATTCAGGCCAAGACTTTCACAACATTTATGTCTCAACAATTGTAAACAGAAAACGGTATAACTCGTAAACTTCATCAAATATCATTTCATAATGAAACCAACCAGAACATATGTAAATATCGTAACAATGTCATCCAACTCAATCTTTATGTATCATAACAAAACCAAGGGAACATCCTACACTTCTAACATACTTGAAACGATACTTGACAATAATTTAATGAAATCAAATAGCCATGTAAGCATCAATGATCATAAAACAATTAAGCTAGGAAGTAAATAATTGGAAATGGGGAATGGATCATGTTAAACAGACAATTTGGTAGTGTATAGGTACTCGACACCTTACCTATAAACCACACACAAGCAATTTGACATAACAATCAGGTTGGGGATTCCTATTCCCTTAAGTCAAGATCAAACCAAGCACTTACCTCGATTTCACAAGCAATTCACTGCTCTAGCACTGCATTTCCTTTAGA
The DNA here is from genome assembly GCA_005239495.1 of Nicotiana undulata. NCBI lineage: Eukaryota > Viridiplantae > Streptophyta > Magnoliopsida > Solanales > Solanaceae > Nicotiana > Nicotiana undulata. The sequence goes on from ML267726.1 coordinate 47,997, forward strand.
ATTTGCTTCTAATCCGCTAATCACAATTGGTTCAATGTCATCAATGATAGCCTAAAGGAATCAACTTTATTGAAAAACTATGGCTTTCCTATGTTTTCTTACCAAAATACAAAAATTGACCCCAGACCAGCTTGGTCTAAACTCGAGGTTCAGACCAAAGCCCGTTTATCCAATCTCCCCTAACCCTGGATATGACGTCAATTCGAGGTCTAAATCCCCAAATTTTGAAATTCCTAAGTTCTACCCAAAACCCCAATTTTTACCATGAAAACTCTAGAATTTTGGTTGTAATCTTGTTAAAAGTTTTTAAGTATTGAAAAGAATTAGTTGGAGATCACTTACCAAAAGTTTGGAGAAGTTTGGGTCTTTGGAAAATCGCCTATGGAGGTTTAGGGTTTGAGGGAATTGAAAACGAAGTGAAAACCCCGTCAAAAATCTGATTTAACAGGTTGCGGGTCTCGCATTTGCGAAATGGAGTTCGCATTTGCGAACCCTGTGATTTTCGGGCTTTATCGCAAATTGTCACGACCCCAAAATCCTAAACCGGCCGTGATGGCGCCTATCGTGGAACTAGGCTAGCCAACAATCCCCTTTTCACATTTTCTTTTCAATATCTCAATTCATCATAAAAAATCCATAATATGTATATACATTTCTAAATCTTTAAGAAATACAATTAAGCTAAACAGTCTATAACCATCCCCAAGATCTGGAGTCAACTGATCACGAGCATCTAAGAATAATGCTAACACTGCTAATGTCATAAAACAATGTCTCAAAACAAAATGCTAAATACTAAATAAAGGAAAGGAAATGGAGAAGATGCGGACGCTGGACAGCTACCTCGAAATCCTGAACGCTGACGATGAACGATTCAGATGGCTACTACTCCGAACAAGTTCCTGGATCTGTACACAGAGGTATAAGGAGTAATGATGAGTACGCCAACTCAATAGTAATGAAAATAAATCAAGTCTGAAGTTAAGAAACACACAACACAAAACACCAATCCACAAATATTAAAATACCGACTCTTAATAAAGTGTACATTTAATACATAAGTTTGAAAAACCAATTTCCTTAAAAATACTTGAACAAGTATAATTCTCCAATGTTCCTCAGTAAAATTCCTAGAATGTCAGTGTAAAAGAATGAAATGAATCATAATCAAAACTCAACAAAAATAGCATTATAAAACCGTCCCTCGGGCCATATCATCACTCAGTAACAGTCACTCAGCACCTCACAGTCACTCATGCCTCCCAATCACTCGTCACTCGGCACTCGCACTCAGTAGGTACCTGCGCTCACTGGGGGTGTGTACAGACTCCGGAGGGGTTCCTACAACCAAGCTCTATAAACAGGACAAATCATGACATCAATCATCTCTTAGACACTCGACCTCCCTCATATCATAAATATCCTCACAATATGTCTCTCGGCCTCACTCAGTCAGACACTCTCAACATGCCCCTCAGGCCATAATTAAACAGGGTTCTCGACCCAAAACAGTATTTCATTTTAAGAAATAATATCAATAAACTCTGAGTGTCAAAATAATTTATCAGGAAATACTGAGCGTAAAATCATAATTTCTAAGTGTGGAATTTCGGGAAAATAGCCCCCAAGGGGTTAAAACAGATTGACACTAGGCCCCAAACATGACTTACAACCCAAATATGTCAAAACATAGTAATACTATAAAACATATGCTTTACAAGCAGTTTCGCAACTCAATAGTCGCCTAAAAAGGAACATATTTCCAAATTTTCAATTCGTGCACGCCCCTCACTCGTCATCCAGTGTGTGCGCCACTCCAAAACCGTGAAAGAATGCAAAGTCCGGGGTTCCAAATTAAGAAAAGCATTTTTAAGTGAGTGGGGAGGACTTTTAATTCCACATTAGGCTTAGCAACCTCCTCTTTTAGATCCTCCTCATCAACCACTTGATTTTCAGTCTCAAGAGCTTCTTCCTCTTTCTTTATTTCAGGATCTTCATCCTCCATTATGCTAGACTGAGTAATACACCTCTCTAGGGTATCCCCGACAATCTTGTCAAACTTTTATTTTTCAATCGATTCTCCAACAACGTCCTGTTTGAAACACGAATAGGAGGACGCCTCATCACTTGGCTATTTCATCATCCTATTCATTTGGAACGCCACTTTTTCAGTTTCCACTCTAAGCATAAGCTGCCCTTCACAAATATCAAAGATAGCTCTGCCTGTACATAATAATGGACTCTCTAGAATTATAGGCACCTCCTATTCACCTCCATATCCACCACAATAAAATCTACGGGGAACACAAACCTGTCCACCTGCGTTAAAATATCCTCAATGATTCCCTCAGGTAGAAAGTGGTTTGAGCAGCCAATTATAGGGATGATAATATTGATTTGATCACTCCAAGCTCACCTTCTTAGTTCCTGAATATAGACAAAGGCATTATATTTATAGACGCACTAGAATCACAGAGGGCCTTGTCGAATTTTTAACTCCCCAACAAGCATGGTATGGTGAAGCTTCACGTGTCCCCATACTTTTGACCAGTGTTGTTTCCTCTAATTTTCTCTTTCTATACAGAATTTTCCTTAACAATTTTGCATAAGTGGGCATATGAGTGAGTACCTCTGTGAATAGAATGTTCACATAAAGTTTCTTGAGCATCTCCAGAAATTGCCAAAAACATTTGTCAACTTTCTCCGGCTTCATCTTTTGAGGGAATGGTAGAGCTAGCATATGTCTACTTTCTTCAATCTACTTTTGTACCCCGTTACTCTAGCTCTTTTTATCTTCACTCTCTTTCTCTGCTGGTGTATCAATCTTCTTGTCAGGCACCTCAGGTCTAGCTTTCACCACTGGGTCATTCAATGCTTTGCCACTTCTCAGAGATACACCTTTGATTGTGTCCTTTGGGTTCTTTATAGTGCTAGAGAGAAGAGTCCCAGGAGCCCTCTCTGATAACAAAATCGCAATCTGTCCTATTTGTCTTTCTAAATTCCGGATAGACGTGCCATGAGTCTCGAATATTTCATCTGTTTTGTTTATGAATACCTTCATGAGATCTTCCATACTTGACTGAATTGGTTATGGTGGTTGGTATTGCTGCCTCTACTGGTTCTGATAACCTGGTGGTATTTTACCCTATGGTCTGAGATTGTTTTGCTGCCGTGAATTCAAGCTCCCATTAGATGAACTCCACGAAAAACCTGGATGTCTTTGAGCCATATCATTATAGTTGTTCCTTCCATGGTAGTTTCCTCTATTAAAGTTTCTTACAACGTTGACTTCATCAGTTGTATCTTGACACTCATGTGTCGGGTGTCCTAATCCTAATATATCACGTCCTAACTGTGGTTGATTTTTCACCTGAGCTATCATCAGTTGCTTGATGTCCTTAGCCATAAATGCAATTTGAGCCTGCAATGGTACTGACAATTCTATTTGGTTCACCCCCGCTGGTCTTCTTCAATCCCTTGGTCAGTGGACCATTGTTCTGAATCTTCGTATAGTTCATTCAGAAGAGTAACAGTTTCTTCAGGAGTTTTCTTCGTCAAAGGACCTGCAACCGCACTATTCAGCAATCTCCTAGATGACGGGTTTAACCCATCTAAGAAGTCCTGGAGTTGCATCCATTGCTCCATTCCGTTATGAGGGCACCTTCGCAATAACTCCTTAAATCTTTCCCATGCCTCGTACACTGTCTCCTTCACCTTGGCTTAAATTGTGAATCTCTTTCCTCATCCGTCCAGTCTTAGCAGTAGAGAAATATCTTTCTTAGAACTTGGTAGTCATCTCCTCCCACGTACGGATTGACCGTGTGGGCGGACTTCTCAACCACTGCTTTGCATCATCCTTAAGTGAGAATGGGAAGGCTCTGAGGTAGATGGCATCATGTGATTCTCCGTTAGAGCAGAACGTGTTAATAATTTTGTCGGAGTCCATCAGATGGTTGTTAGGATCTTTATTAGTTCTCCCTATGAATATGCAATTGTTCTGAATGGTCTGGATGACTCCCTATTTGAGTTCAAAATTATATGTCGGGGGCCTCACACAAGATTGTTGTTGGTTGTACACCAGTTTGACATAATCTCCTAGCGACCTCCCAAAGCAAAGAGTTGCATGTTCATATTCATCTTCGATCATGTTTCGGTTGGGACTGAACCTTCGATCCCTGTTAAGTGTTTCATCTGCAACTATACGAGCTACTTCAGCTGCTAACCGTGCTTCCTATCGCTGAGTTGCATCTCTCGCGGATAAGTTCACCTCCTCTTCGTCATTTACCATTGTATTCTGAGTAGAAGGCTGACCCAACAACAATCCGCTTGAACCTTTCTCCCTTCTCAACTGCCGCAGATGCTTGTCTAGTTCTAGATCGTATGGCCCCAATTCCTTGGAAGAGGATCGAGTCATTCACCGGTGAACTTAACATATTACCTGCACACAGATAAAAGAGAAGCGTAAAAAGAAAATAAAATAAAATTTTCTCCTGAATTAGCACCGGAAATTAATTCAAACACTATTAATCGCTAATCCCTGGCAACCCCGCCAAAATTTGACGAGCGCAAAACCGCGTATAAAATTTAGGCTCGCTAGTCAAAGATATAATAGTATTAAATCGTCTCCACAAGGATTGGTTTAAATATATCTAATAAATCTTCAGCTCAACACTATCCGAGATAATCAATCTTTGATTTATGTTATTATCGACTACTAATAAAACTAAGATTATTGATTGTAAGAAATAAATAGCAATCTAATGACTGAGTATCAACAATTGGATGCCAGGGTAAGAAGTAAGTTGTGACAAGATATGTGATCAACTAATTTTACGGGTAACTCTATGTTAAGTTCACTCTTAACTTCTATTAACTCTTTCGATTTCAACAGATGATTATTCTACTTTAGGAATTCAAATTCTTCTTCCGGATGAATGAGAGTTCCCCTAATCAACTTAAGAACGGGTATTATGAACATATGCACAAATACAATGAATGAATGATCTTTCGAAGAACGTCTCTCGACTATTCTTCTAAACTGGGTTAACAAATAACTCTCTAATCTCTTTTGATTACCTATGAAAGGCGCACAATTAACCCAAAAAGTATGACACAATGTGAATTACATGAACACTTCTCTTTCGATGAAAGTAAAATCACAATTAGCCTTGCGATTCGATAAATAACTCATTCAATGAATTATGGCATTAAATAGAGAATAAAACCCAAAACAATAGCCAAGTCATGACATATGTCAATAACCCTAAGAAAGATTACTCCATAGTGGAGAAGTTATTCATCACAAGAGTACGAGAAGAACAAGAAGACATTACAATTCCCGAAATCAAACAAATTTCTGTATTGAATAAATTGGATCAAGTATTTTGCATTCCCGTTGCTCCTTCTCTTCTTCACTCCCAAACGTGCTCCCAAAATCCAAGATGAGCTATGCCTCATATAGGTCAAAAAGAGGCGCCTCCGAAATTACAAAAATAGGCTTGGGAAATGTTTCTGGAACTAGACGTGCGCGACCACACACCTAGAGGTGTGATCGCGCACCTTGGCCAGTGTACTGCTCTACTTGTGCCCTTACTGCGCGCCCGGTGCACAACTGCGCACCTGGGTGGCCTCCTGTTCAATTCTTCATTTCACTCGTTAAGTGCACTATTATCCGTTTATCCCTGAACACGATCCCAACTTAATCCTTTGACTTTTACTCTGACTTCAAAATCCCAAAATATCTCAAATTAGCTCCACAACCTCATCGTAACTCGCAAAGACTCCTACAAGGCATAAACACACAATTAGTGCAAAACACTAGCGATTAAAGCTCAAACTCAATTAAAGTGTTGTAGATAGAGTGCGACAAGCAACTAAAACACGTAATTATATCCTATCATCACAGGTACATAGATACTTAAGTTAACTTGGCTTGGCTTGATATGTTTTGCGTTTACTCGCGATTCTTTTGTTTAATCAATAGTTTGTATGGAGGCCATACAACGACCTGTTCATAGCTGGATTGCCAGATTATTGCTCCCACGGTCGAGCTATGTGGATCTCTTCCGTCCTAATGATATGTCTCGTTATAGTCGAGCAGCATGCCACCAAGTGAGTCCTTCTCCAGTTCGGTCGCCCGCAGCTTGTACCAGCGGGATAATTGCTGCAACATTGACCAGACATACTTGGACTGGTGTCACGACCCAAAACCTAACATGTCATGATGGCGCCTATCGATGGTACTAGGCAAGCCGACTTTCCCAAAAAAATACTTCAGAACGCAAATATAAAAGTAATGTAAAACTTTCCATATCGGAAAATTTTCATAAAAAACAAAGTTAAACTAAAAATATAAACAAAGTTCGGAAACCTAGCCCCAAACATCGGGGTGTCACCAAGTCATGAGCATCTAAGTATCAAAACTAATACAGCCAACTTCAAAAAAACAGTATAGTAGAAAGAAATATAGAAGGAGTAACAAGGTCCTACATACACTAGAAACTACCTTGCAGTCTCCGGAACTCAAACACGCCTGAACTCAACGGTCTCCATGCTCAAACACACCTAGATATGCACATGCAGTGCAGGGTGTAGTATAAGTACAACCGACTCAGCAAGTAACATAAATAAATAAGGAATTAAGAAGCAGTGACGATCTATACAGGACAGTTTGGTTGATAATTTTCACGGTTAAGAGTAAACACGAGTGTAATCAGTAACATAATTACCAAGTTCAATTAAACCAAATATCACCTAAATGTAGCAACAACGGGAAAACATATGCAACCTCACATGTTCTGTCACTCAAGCCCTTAATAACTCAACACTCGACTCTCAGCCCTCAATGCACACGCTCATTAGGTACTTGCGCTCACTGGGGTGTTGAGACTTCGGAGGGGCTCCTACAGCCAAAGCGCTGTAATCTGCACGGACAACTCACGTGCTATAACATCATATCAGAATTTGCACGGACATCTCATGTGCTAAGGTATAATACCTCAAGAACAGGCCCTCACCCTCACTCAGTCATGAACCTCTCTAGTCTCACAACTCTCAATAAAGAAAGGGAAAACAACCCAAATCAAAGTGTTAAAGTGTATCAACAGGGAAATAATAGAGACTAAGGTAAACATGTAGAAGAATCACTATGACTGAGTATAATTACCATGAGAAGATACATAGCCTAAGCATGATTTCTAACATGAAAGGCAGTCATATTTCTAGTAGACAGAAATGCATATAAACACAAATAATGGTTATTCGACTTCACAGTCTCAGGGGACGGACCAAGTCTCAATCCCTCATGGCGTACATTCACACGCCCGTCACCTAGCATGGGTGTCACCTCAAAACAATCTCATTATACCAAAATCCGGGTTGCATACCCTCAACACTAGATTTAAACCTGTTGCTTACCTCAACAACGTATAAATCCTACTCCGGGATGCCCTTTCCTCTCGAACCGGCCTCCAATTGTCCTGAATCTAGCCACAAGCAATTCAAAACGATCAATATGGGCTAAAGGAACCAATTCCACAAGAAAAATACCTATATATAGTTAAAAACCCGAAATCGGCTCAACCCCCGAGCCCACGCCAATACGACTTAGAATCACTTCCCCAATGTTCTCCTTGAAAACCTTCGAAAAATTGCCTCTCTCCCGAGATCCCCACGCCAAAAATAGAAAATAACAGTCTAAGAATCGAGCTAATGTTTTTCTGCCAGGAATTCCGCTCCTGCGGACTCCTTAATGCTTCTACGGCGCCGCTCTAGACCCGAACCAACCAACCCGATATTATATGATACACTTGTTAAGCACAAAAGAAGCAGAAATGGGGAAAATGGGGCTATAATTCTCGAAACAACCGGCTGGTTCGTTACATCCTCCCTCTCTTAAACAAATGTTCGTCCTCGAACGGGTTTAGAAACATACCTGGAGTCTCAAATAGGTGTGGATATTTGCTCCGCATCTCCCGCTCGGTCTCCCAAGTGGCCTCCTCCACAGGCTGACATCTCCACTGCACCTTCATTGATATATCCTTTGATCTCAACTTCCAAACCTGCGGATCCAAAATGGCCACCGGCTCCACATCATAAGTCATATCACTCTCCAACAAAACAATACTGAAGGATCACCAATATACTTCCGGAGCATAGAAATATGAAATACTGGATGCACACTCGACAAGATAGGTGGCAAGGCAAGCTTGTAAGCCACCTCCCCTATCCTCAAAAGCACCTCAAAAGGCCCAATGAACCGAGGGATCATCTTTCCCCTCTGCCCAAATTTCATAACGCCCTTCATGGGTGATACCTTCAGCAAAAACTTCTCCTCGACCATGAAAGACACATCACGGACCTTCCTGTCTGCATAGCTCTTTAGCCTAGACTGCGCTTTGCAAAGCTGCTCCTGAATCAATTTCACCTTCTCTAATGCATTCTGGACCAAGTCTGTACCGAAGAGCCTAGCATCGCCTAGCTCAAACCATCCTACTGGAGATCTACACCTCCTCCCATTTAAAGTCTCGTATGGAGCCATCTGAATGCTCGACTGATAATTGTTGTTATATGCAAACTCCGCGAGCGGCAGAAATTGGTCCCATGAACCCCCAAAGTCATTGACACAAGCTTATAACATGTCCTCCAATATCTGGATAGTGCGCTCATATTGTTCGTCCGTCTGTGGGTGAAAGGTTTGATATCCAATATTTCCTCAAATTATTTTCAAATTTGCATATATGCCTTGAAAATCACTTTTCTTGATAACTGATATTTTCCATAATTTTACATATTTTATTAATTTATTTTCCAGTTTATTCAATAGGTTTATTCAATAATTATACATAAATTGTATTATAAATAAATTCAAAATATTTCCCCAGCTCAATATGTTATTTTAATCCTATTAGGATTTAATTATTTCGTAAATTAGCCAATTTGGCATTATTTAGCTATAATTACTGTAATTTTGCAATTATGGCCTAATTGTACACTTTATGCTATTTTAATTTAATAATTAGTCATTTTTATATTTGATATTATCTAATTACCTTAATATTCATTTAATTAGCATTAATTTCATTTTACATAATTATTGGCTATTTTATTAATTATTTATCTATTCTTATGGGTATTTAACTAATAGCCACTTTTAAAATTTCAATTATAGCCTAAATTGAACCCAATACCCCAACCCATCAGATTTAATTAATCCAATTAACCCATCCCAAAACCTAAATCTCTACCCGGCCCAACCCCACGACCAATCTGAGCCGTTGATCAATTTAAATCAACATCCCAGATTAGTGTTACCATAATTAACCTAGGACTAAACCCCCGACCCCTCATTCTCACTCGGCCACTCACGTCTCTACTCTCTCCGCCTCCGATGAGATCCTTCGTCTTCTCCAGCTGCCTCTTCACCGGAGACCATGGAGCCTTCACCGTCCTAAAGCCTCCTATGGCTCCTTTACGCCGGTAATGCTTTCCCGAAGACCCTCAAGGGACGAGGACCAGTCTACTCACACCTTGGCTTGTTCTCGCCTGTTTTAGGCCTTCATGGCTCAACCTCCAGTAAGGTTTTCACTACTTTCCGGCTAGATCCGGTGATTTCTACACTAACTCTCTCTTTCTTGGTTCTCGCTTTGAAACCCTAACTTCTAAACCTCTGATTCTCTTAGATCCGTAATATATCTATACGTATTATGAGGTTTTTCCTATGTTCCTTTAAAGATTCTCCTATTTTCTTGAATGATTCTTCGTTTTTCGAGAAAAAAAAAAGAACTAGGGTTCTTAAAACCCCTTTTAAATGATTTTCTTTCTGATTTTTTTAGTATTATCTTGTGGTTCTCATTATGTTTGAATGTTTATTTGAGGTTTTTCCCCTTGTTGTCTGATTTTGTTAAAACCCCAGATATTTAGTCGTAATCTTGGGTTCCTGAGTTCATTTTTCGATAGTATGATGTTTACTGTGTTCTCATGAATACCCTGTGATTCCATGACTTTTACCCTATGTTTGCTTGCTATCATTCATGCTTATTATGTGATCATACTCTATCTTTGTTCATCAATGTCTCTGAATCTTTACTTCTCCAGCATGTATTATGTTTATTCTGTAATTCATGTTATGTGAATCCCTGATTCTTATGATTTTACCCCACCCGGCTTCTTAGGGTTTCTGATTTTTGTGAGTTTTGTTCTGTTTGATCTCATAATTTGTGCTAATTTCTCCTAAATCAGCAATACTTTCTACTTGTGAGTCTCCGAATCCTCGTGATTAATTCTTCATTGATCTCGCATGATTCTCTACTGATTTTGACTTGTGAAATATTTTCTTACCTTATTCTATGGTCAATTATGTTGTTAACTGATTTTAAGCATTTTTCCTTAAATAAAGCATGATGAACCTAGTCTCTATTATGTGTGATATACATGTATTATACCTATTATATTTCCTTATTGATTATACTCAGCCTCATACGATTCTCTTGCCTTACTTTACCACTTGTCTATTACCGTTTGAGATGGACTCCTTAATTAATGGGAGTCCTTATACTGATTTGATTCTAATTGGTACTTATTTCTATAATTACTACTGAACTATGATTCTTGCCTTATTCTCTACTTAGTTTTAAACTATAAATACACTGGTCTTCTCATTAACAAGAGGGCATGAGTTAAAAAACTCTCTCCCACTCAAAGCTTTTCTGCTTTCTTTCTTGCTACTTGCTACTGTTACTAAATTAGCCTGCTACAAGCCAATTCTAATTATTGCACTCTCATGTTCCTCACTTTGTGTTTACCCTCTTTACTGGTATGTTGATTTTAAATTCAAGTCCAAAAACTAATATGTTTCTTTTACTTCTTCAGTTTATCATGTTTGTAATCTGTTTCTATCTATGGTTTTGCTGCTCAACATGTAATTAACATATTTACACTACTGCTTCATCTAGCATGCTAGTTATGTCTAACCCTCTTAGGATATTCCTGATCATGTTTTACTTCCCCTGGTAGTCTATCTCAATGAGATTCTACCCTGTTTTGAATGCTTGTCAACTTGTTGTCTAGTTTTGATATGCATCTACCTTTCCAAACTGATTTGTCACTCTAAGTGTTTGATTCTGTGTTGGTTCTGAAAATCCATACTGTTAGTTATCCACAACCCATTATCTCCCCATTAGCACTTCTTACTCTATCCAACCATTAGCAATTCTGGAACCTATGACCTATTGACTGCTCTTCTTTGAAACTTCTATGCTTCTGCCTGTTATATGTTCACCATACATGCTCTACTTGTACCTAATCCCCAATGATCCCTGTGTGAAGTACTGTGATTTGGTTGTGCTGAACCTGTGGGTATTTAGTCTACTGTATGTGAATTACCCTACTCTTGTTCAAAATATTTTACTACAAAACCCCCTTTCATACTTTTTATAAACATCAACTGAGTCTTTTTAACACAGTTTCTTGTCAAAAACCTTTTTCAAACCTATGTCAAGCACTCTCACTTTACTCCTAAGTCCATAAGTTATGCCCCCTCGGTGTGACCATTGCTTTGGGACCCCTGAGCTCCCTCTGAACTCTGACACACTAAGACTAGCACTTCCACACTGCACACGTTCAGTTCTTGGTTACTAAGTCTGGGTGTGAGCATTGCCCGGGAACTCTTAAGGTCCTTAGGGAACTTTGACACACCCGGATTATGAAAGGTTGTGAAATACCATATGCCAATGAGGTTTGGAGTACTTGGGCCTATCTGTAGGCTCTCTATAGTATAGCTTCTTGTTTTTCTCCATTTTCAATTATGTAATTCATAATCCTTGGTCTGTAATAACTTATTGTAAACAACTTTGGGGATGGATAGTAAAAAAGGGAGAAGGGATAACCATGTATGATATAATGGGTAGAAACCATGCTATTAGGCTTACATTACCCGTGTGTGCAATAGGAATCATGCTTAGGACTAATGTGTGCATTAAAAATCATGCTTTTAGGACTTCATGAATCTGTTTTCAACACTTTGCCTCAATGCTGTTATGTCACTTCATGTTCAGTAAATAACAAAAAATGTTTCCATGTGATTATGTTCATGCATTCTAAATCTAAATGCTGCCTTAAACGAGTATTAGCAAATCTGCACTTTACCATGTTGCACGTAGAAGTCCCGTCTTAGGTAAGCAACTAATAAACCGTCACTCTTTCATACTCTGAAATCATGCCAAGCTACCATGTCTTTAAGGCTTTCATGTTTACTGATTTAACAAACTGCATGTCTCTAATTTATGTTCACGCCTACCACTTAGAAATCCTACTCCCAGGATAATAAAATCAATATAAATTGTTGTTCCTGTGCATTCAAAATCATGTCCAATACTGTGACTGCTTTGCATTTAGATAACCTATTTTTTTAGGAATTCTGCATATAAATCATCCTGCCTTGTTTGCGCATTAGATATCATGTTATAGGATCTCACTCACTCAATTACACTTAGTCTAATTGTTTATGGATGAAAAAGGGCATAAAGCAATTTTACTCTACCTCTAAACAACCGGCAATAATCATGTATATTCACAACACATAAAACATCATGTTTAGGCACACAATTCACAACAGTTTTTCTAAATTCTGGTAACTATTATACACTGTCCCACGCCTAGGCAAGCCTTAGGTGAATAGATTGATAAAAATGGAAAGATGTCTGTGTGTATATTGCTTAATGCTTAACATATCTTAAAATCAGTAGGCAAACCGATTAGGGCTTGTTTCTAAGTTACAAAAACAAATCAGCATGCCTGTTTATTCTCTAAACTCACTTAGACACCATGTATTAGGTTCTGAACTATAATACTGCCCTTATATGTGTTTGAGTCGTGCTAATTATGTGCATTATCTGCGGAGGTAAATTTAAGCCTATTATGTGCTCCTATGTGTTCCCATTTACTGCAGTCTTGTGTGTTCTTTACTTATCGCTTTCGAATTTTACCTTTTAAACTTGAGGGTCTGCCAAGTACCTCCCTTTAGGATAGTAGTCCTAACCTCCTCCGAGACTAATAGGAAGGGACGGGTAATAGCACGCAACAGGAAGGGACGGGTAATACCACGTGTAGCCCCTATTCGAGGAGTGATTACCGGGTATTGTACTGATGTGATCTATATTATTATAAAGCTAGGATGTCCTTTACTTTAATGTTTAGATTGTAACTCTTTTTCAAAACTTAGCATTTCTATAACTTTTTTCAAGCACTTGCATGCTTAAGATTTAAATCCCCTCTTATCTGAGCCTTTATTTATTTGTTTGCTAATTGTACAAATTCACAAAACTATTTGGCCGGGAACCACACTTGTGGATCTTGAGGGGTTCCTAACACCTTCCCCTTGGGATAATTTCAAACCCTTACCCTATCTCTGGTTAACAACGTAGTTGTAAATGAACCCCTAGGTGCCCTAACGCACCGTTAAAATCGTTAGGTGGCGACTCTCAAAAAATGCAAACCCCTTTCCCAAAAGGAAAGAGTTGCCTCAACCCAAATGTCCTGAACCCGACCTCCGCGAGGAAAGAGGGGGGCGTGACAGCATGGCGACTCTGCTAGGGATTTTTAGGCTTTTACCATTTCAAATTGTTTGTGAATTTGTGCCTTTATTTTTGTTTAATACTTGCAACCTTTCCCTTTCCCTTTGTGTGCAGTTAATTATCTCTTTCAAGTATTTATTCCCTCCCAAAAACGAAACTGACATATTTCTTTGTTTTCCTTTGTCACTGCTTGTATCTACCGCTTTCCTTAACGTACAAATACTTGGCAACGTGTTTTTAGTGCTTATTTATTATTGCATAATCATGCTCAACATTCATACTCCACTCGTGCCAAACAAAATACTATAGCAATGCTTGATGAGTGGTTGCGCTCTTCCTATATTATTACCCCCTAAATTCGTAAAGGCTTATTTGCGGTAAAACTAGTCGATTAGCGGTGCAGTCGACGGTTCCGTGCTTTTCCCCCTTGAGTTGTCCGCTCAGGGGTACCAGTCTAAAACCCCAGAAAAACCTTACTCTGTTGTATTGTTGCATGCATCATGGTCAAACCTAGCAAAGCTAAAGTGTTGTCCGCGCGATAGCTTTTAATATAGCCTTATCCAAAATATCCACCGGGTTTCCCTAAACCCAAACGGACGTCATCACGTTCTGTGCATTTATTTGGAGAACTAAACGGTTCATTCTAATTGTTGATGTTAAATAGTCCAGTCTGGTGGGGGTAAGGGCCTAACATTGTTTTCCTTGCAGAAATATGAGGCACGAAGTCCCCAGATTCGGCATGGTTACCAACATCCGCAAAAAGTTTCTAAGTTGGTGGGAAGATCTGCAAAACGCCCGTCAAGAACATCTAGCCAGAGGACACCTGTTGCTAGGACTTTGTGAGTTGGGAAAGTTGTTCGAGGGAAGAAGGAATATTGAATCTGGGGAAGGTCTTTCTGGGACCAAATAGATAGGAATGTCTTTATTTTTCTTTATCCATGTAATAAGGCCAATGGCCATTAGTGACTTTGTTTCTTTCGTTTATTTAGTGTCGTTTTGGGGATTTGTCTATTTTTTATCAATAAAATGAGGCATTTAGAATTTTAAGTTCTCCAAATCAATTTGTCGCTAGGCCTATCTCGGGCATAAAGAGGTCCCAAATTAGGACACGCTTTACATTCCCGTACTATGTGCTTAAATACTACAATATATTTTCATAACCCTCACTAACTTGGCTACCTTTTGTTTTTGTTTCTTCTTTTATTTATTCCCCTCCCCAAAGGTTAGTTCGTGCACTCTGGCATCATCATCCTATCTCACAAGATCCAGAGGCCCTCCACCCTCTCCTCCTCCTAGTTGTTGTGTTATTCTAGAGGAGGGGAGGAGAGCCCGTCCATACAGGCCGTGAGCAGAGGGGCATGCCTCAAAAATTGGACCATTAGGACAACCAAAGCCCGATGAGCCTCGAGGTAGCAAGGCTAAAACAAGAATTATTCATTGTCTTTCGTTGCAAAATGATTTCCTTTTTTGCATTTTAATTCCTGCAATAAGATCTTCAATGTTCAAAAACAATCATTCAATTTATCAAAAGCATTTTCAATTTTTCTTATGAATCAAATATTTATTGCTATTTTTTTCTCTCATTACTTTATCTATACATCATTACTATTACTTGTATTGATGAACCAATGACTGAGAAATGCAACGAGGCAACGCAACAAACGGACTTCAATTCAGAGGAAGGTGATATACCCGACGAGATTGTCAAGGAAGTTGAAAACTTTAAGAATAGACCTAAGTCCAACCTGGATGAGACTGAAGTTATCAACCTGGGAGATTCAGAAAGCGTCAAGGAGACCCGCATCAACATTCATTTGTCACCGTTAGGAAAGAAAGAATATACAGAGTTCCTAAAAGAATATGAGGATATATTTGCATGGTCGTATAATGACATGACTGGTCTAAGTACGTCTATTGTGGCTCACAAATTGCCAACCAATCCAACGTGCCCGCCGGTAAAACAAAAGCTCAGAAAGTTCAAACCCGACATGAGTTTGAGAATCAAGGAAGAACTTACCAAACAGATCAACGCCAAAGTTCTCAGGGTAGTTGAGTACCCGATGTTGTTAGACAACATCGTACCTGTGCCAAAGAAGGACGGGAAGGTCAAAGTGTGTGTCGACTACCGGGATCTCAACCGGGCCAGTCCAAAAGATGACTTCCCCTTACCAAATATACATATCCTGATTGACAATTGCGCCAAGCATGAGCTATAATCGTTCGTGGATTGCTTTGCTGGTTATCATCAAATCTGGATGGATGAGGAATATGCTGAGAAAACGGCTTTCATTACGCCTTGGAGGGTGTACTGTTACAAGATGATGTCATTCGGTTTGAAAAACGCAGGGGCCACCTATTTGAGGGCTATGACCACCATCTTCCACGACATAATTCACAAGGGGATCAAAGTATACGTGGATGATCTTATTATCAAGTCTAAGAAAGCCACTAACCACATAGAAGATTTGAGAATACAATCTGAAGCTGAATCCCGCAAAGTGTACATTCGGGGTTCCTGCCGGTAAGCTGCTCGGGTTCATTGTCAGCCGCCGAGGGATAGAGCTGGATCTGTCAAAGGTCAAAACCATTCAAGAATTACCACCGCCAAGGAACAAGAAAGATGTGATGAGTTTCTTGGGATGACTTAACTACATCAGCCGGTTCATAGCACAATCTACAGTTATATGTGAGGCAATCTTCAGAATGTTGAAAAAGGACGCTGCGACCAAATGGACCGATGACTGCCAAAAGGCTTTCAACAGAATCAAGGACTACCTGTCGACACCACCAGTCCTAGTACTTCCTGAGCCAGGTAGACCTATGTTACTCTACCTTTCCGTATTAGATGGAGCCTTCGGCTGCGTTCTGGGGCAACATGATGAAACAGGGAGAAAAGAGCAAGCAATTTATTATCTCAGCAAGAAGTTCACTCCGTACGAGGCCCGATATTCTCTATTGGAACGCACTTGTTGTTCTTTGACGTGGGTGGCTCAGAAGCTGAGACATTACTTCTGTGCCTACACAACGTATATCATATCAAGAATTGATCCGTTAAAGTACATCTTTCAGAAGCTCATGCCCACGGACAAGCTAGCCAAGTGGCAAATCCTGCTGAGTGAGTTCGACATTATCTATGTAACTTAGAAAGCGGTCAAGGGATAGGCACTGGCAGACCACCTCACTGATAACCCTGTGGACGGAGAATACGAGCCCCTAAAAATGTATTTCCCCGATGATGAGGTATCCTTCATAGGATAAGACATTATAGAATCCTATGATAGTTGGAGGATGTTCTTTGATGGAGCAGCAAACTTCAAAGGAGTTGGAATTGGATCAGTCCTAGTATCAGAAATTGGTCAGCATTATCCAGTATTAGCCAAACTCAGATTCCCTTGCACCAACAATATGGCAGAGTATGAGGCCTGCATTCTAGGGCTCAACATGTCCATTGACATGAACGTTCAGGAGTTGTTAGTGATCGGTGACTCGGATTTGTTAGTACATCAGCTACAAGGAGAATGGGCAACCAATAATTCCAAGATACTACCGTATTTGCATCACGTACATGAGTTAAGAAAGAGGTTCACAAAGATAGAATTTCGGCATGTCCCTAGAATCCAGAATGCGTTCGCCGATGCATTGGCTACTTTGTCCTCAATGATCCAGCATCCGGACAAGAATTTCATTGACCCTATTCCCGTAAAGATCCATAATCAGCCGACTTACTGTGCCTATGTTGAAGAAGAAGCAGACGTAAGACCTTGGTTTCATGATATCAAAGAGTATTTGGCAAAAGAAGATTACCCGGAGCTTGCAAATCCTACTCAGAAACGCACACTTCGAAGACTATCCAACAATTTCTTTCACAGTGGAGGAATCCTGTATAGGAGGACTCCCGATTGGGATTATTGAGATGTGTCGATGCAAAGGAAGCATCCAAGCCACTAGAGGAAATTCATGTTGGGACTTGCGATCCACATATGAACGGTTTTTTCTTAGCAAAGAAGATACTCCGGGCTAGTTACTTTTGGATGACCATGGAAACGGACTGCATCTAGTATGTCCGGAAATTCCACCGCTGCCAGATACATGGGGATATGATAAAGGTACCTTCAAATGAGCTCAATGCAACAAGCTCACCATGGTCGTTCGCCGCCTGGGGCATGGACGTTATTGGACCAATCGAGCCTGCCGCCTCAAACGGACACAGGTTCATTCTGGTAGCCATTGCTTACTTCACTAAATGGGTCGAAGCAGCCTCCTACAAAGCAGTTACTAAGAAAGTCATGGCCGACTTTGTCCGCGACCGCATTGTTTGTCGGTTCGAGATTCCTGAGTCAATCATCACCGACAATGGTTCCAATCTCAACAGCGACTTGATGAAAGCCATGTGTGAAACTTTCAAGATCAAACACAAGAATTCCACAGCTTACAGACCTCAGATGAATGGAGTTGTAGAAGTCGCCAACAAAAACATCAAGAAAATATTGAGAAAAATAATAGAGAAGCATAAGCAGTGGCACAAGAATTTATCATTCGCTTTACTGGGATGTCGCACCACAGTCCGCACATCAACTGGGGCAACTCCCTATATGATGGTTTATGGTACAGAGGTTGTCATTCCCGCCGAAGTCGAGATTCCATCCCTAAGAATTATATAGGAAGCCGAGCTCAACGATGCAGAGTGGATAAAGGGTCGTTATGAGCAGCTAGCCCTCATATACGAAAAGAGAATGAATGCAGTCTATCATGGTCAACTCTATCAGAACAGAATGACTAGAGCCTTCAACAAGAAAGTCAAGCCCAGACAGTTCACACCAGGGCTGCTGGTGTTAAAGAAAATCTACCCACATCAGGACGAAGCAAAAGGGAAGTTCTCTCCCAACTGGCAACGTCCGTACATGGTTCACCGAGTGCTGACAGGAGGAGTACTTATACTTGCAGAAATGGACGGAGAAGGTT
The DNA here is from genome assembly GCA_005239495.1 of Nicotiana undulata. Taxonomy (NCBI): domain Eukaryota; kingdom Viridiplantae; phylum Streptophyta; class Magnoliopsida; order Solanales; family Solanaceae; genus Nicotiana; species Nicotiana undulata. The sequence goes on from ML267726.1 coordinate 66,530, forward strand.
GGCCAAAACCAATCAATTCAGATGCAGTCAAACGTTACTATGTATAATCCTTACTCTTTTATCAACGATGTAAATTGAACTACGCCTGACCTGATTACCGTTAAAAAAGGGATACGTAGGCAGCCCTATGGGTTCGGTCACAATTCAATAACAATTCATTTTCCCTCGCAATTGGAAACTGGGGCAAAATTTTGAGGAGGACCCTTAAAATTCCGAAGCAAGTTCAGCCGATTGCCGCACGAGCAACAGTTAGAAGCATCCGTCCGTCAAACTGGGGTAGAATTTTGAGGAGGACCCTCAAAATTTCATAGCAAGAGAGGTTGCAATGTCTCGAACCGTGTCACGGTCGTCGGTTCATCTAAAACTATTTTAGATTATATGTTTATGTTATACTTTTACAAAATCATGCATACTTATTCTTGAAATAGCTTGTTTAGCAAATGCTACCCCAATGATACCGACAGTATCATCAGATCAAGCCGAACGAGTCAAGAAAATCCAGCGGGGATACGAACTAACCTTCCCCCTTTACAAAACTCATGATTTTTTCTGTGGATGCAGGAGCAAAGAACAAACACGTAGAGAAGTCTCAAATTTTATCGCAACCGCAAAGGCCAAATTTCGATGTCTACACAAAAGGACAAGCATGTTCGAGGTCGCAATCCTCAAAGCCATCACACTTGTCGTCATTCATTATCAATAATGCCCTGCAGTCACAATACCCTCAACAATCACAGTGCCACAATTTATTACCAGCTAAGAATTCCTACCGTCATTTATTTTTCTGCATAAGGCTACCTTTCTGCCTTCCGAGACTAAACGTTGTCTCCATCTGCATTCGCATCTTGCATAAGGCTACCTTTCTGCCTTCTGAGACTAAACGTTTTCTCCATCTGCATTCGCATCTCTGCATAAGGCTACCTTTCTACCTTCCGAGACTAAACGTTGTCTCCATTTGCACTCGCATCTTGCATAAGGCTACCTTTCTGCCTTTCGAGACTAAACGTTGTCTCCATCTGCATTGCATAAGGCTACCTTTCTGCCTTCCGAGGTTAAACTCTACTTCCATTCGAATCTTGCATAAGGATACTATTCTGCCTTTCGAGACTAAACGTTGTCTCCATCTACATTCGCTTCTTACATAAGGATACCTTCCTGCCTTCCTAGGTTAAGATCTACCTCCATCTGCATTTCATAAGGCCACTATTCTGCCTTCTGAGGCTAAACGCTGCCTACAATTTACTTTTCAAAAGCAACCACTGCCTCAAGCATTATTCATTTCACTTTCCTTTTGGGCTATGCTCTTCCCCTTTAATTCGCAAGACTAAGCTATGTCTTGTTAGCATCACACTATTGCATCTTCATAGGCTGAAATATCGCCAACCTATCCAAAGGCGTCATCGTTCGGAGGCACCATCTTCATAGCCCGAGAACACCACGTCATGGCCTAAGGATCTCTTTTATCATTTTTCATATCATTATTCAAAGGCGTCATGGTTCGGAGGCACCATCTTCATGGCTCGAGAGCATCATTTCATGGCCTGCGAATCCTGCATCAATCAATCCATGGCCGAGGACATCATGGCCTAAGGATGTCATCCTTAACCGTCCAAAGACAGCATCCATTGTCCAATGGGAATTTGCATCATGTTTAAATTACGCACAATATATGCTTGTATTGTTCATTTGCAAGTAATCCGGCGAGCGACAGCCATCCTGGCAGGAGTGGTCCCGCTCCAGTTCTCCCAAACTGCCATGTAAGTCGCGTATTCATCCAGCCCTGTATGTTGCGTTCGTTCTTAAAAACTCCATCAGTATACTTCGTTGATGGCTCCTGAACTACATACGGCCTGATTCTTGTAAAACCAAGGATATGTAGGTAACTCAGAAACCAGGGTGCGGCCTAAATCTCTTTAAACCGTTTCATAATTGGCCATCATATCTTTACACGACAACTCTTTCATCCTTCCCGGGTGAAAAGAGGCAGCTGTTGATACCCAATTTTTCCTCAAATTATTTTTAAATTTGCATATATGCCTTGAAAATCACTTTTCATGATAACTGATATTTTTCCCATAATTTTACATATTTTATTAATTTCTTTTCCAATTTATTCAATATTTTTATTCAATAATTATACATAAATTGTATTATAAAAAAATTCAAAATATTTCCCCAGCTCAATATGTTATTTTAATCCTATTAGGATTTAAGTATTTCAAAAATTAGCCAATTCGGCATTATTTAGCTATAATCACAGCAATTTTGCAATTATGGCCTAATTGTACACTTTATGCTATTTTAATTTAATAATTAGTCATTTTTATATTTGATATTATCTAATTACCCTAATTTTCATTTACTTAGCATTAATTTCGTTTTACATATTTATTGGCTATTTTATTAATTATTTATCTATTCTTATGGGTATTTAACTAATAGCTACTTTTAAATTTTCAATTATAGCCTAAATTGAACCCAATACCCCAACCCATCTGATTTAATTAATTCAATTAACCCATCCCAAAACCTAAATCTCTACCCGGCCCAACCCCACGACCAATCTGAGTCGTTGATCAACTTAAATCAACAACCCAGATTAGTGTTACCATATTTAACCTAGGACTAACCCCCCCCCCTCCCCCGACCACTCATCCTCACTCGGTCACTCATCTCTCTACTCTCTCTAACTCTCCAGCTCTCTAGAGACTTCCAGTCTCCTCTCCGCCTCCGATGAGATCCTTCGTCTTCTCCGGCTGCCTCTTCACTAGAGACCATGGAGCCTTCACCATCCTCAGGCCTCCTAGGGCTCCTTTACGCCGGTAATGCTTTCCCTAAGGCCCTCAAGGGACGAGGACCAATCCTCTACCACATTTGGCTTGTTCTCGCTTGTCTCAGGCCTTCATGGCTCGACCTCCAGTAAGGTTTTCACTACTTTCCAGCTAGATCCGGTGATTTCGACAGTAACTCTCTCTTTCTGGATTCTCGCTTTGAAACCCTGACTTCTAAACCTCTAATTCTCTTAGATCCGTAATAGATCTATACGTATTATGAGGTTTTTCCTATGTTCCTTTAAAGATTCTCCTATTTTCTTGAACGATTCTTCGTTTTTCGAAAAAAAAAGAACTAAGGTTCTTAAAACCCTCTTTAAACGATTTTCTTTCTGATTTTTTTAGTATTATCTTGTGGTTCTCATTATGTTTGAACGTTTATTTGAGGTTTTTCCCCGTGTTGTCTGATTTTGTTAAAACTCTAGATCTTTAGTCGTAATCTTGGATTCCTGAGTTCATTTTTCGATAGTATGATGTTTACTGTGTTCTCATGAATACCCTGTGATTCCATGACTTTTACCCTATGTTTGCTTGCTATCATTCATGCTTATTATGTGATCCTACTCTATCTTTGTTCATCAATGTCTCTGAATCTTCACCTCTCCTGCATGTATTATGTTTATTCTGTAATTCATGTTATGTGAATCCTTGATTCTTATGATTTTACCCCACCCGCCGTCTTAGGGTTTCTGATTTTTGTGAGTTTTATTCTGTTTGATCTCATAATTTGTGCTAATTTCTCCTAAATCAGCAATACTTTCTATTT
>ML267727.1:0-57078 GCA_005239495.1 Nicotiana undulata
TATTAGTTAAATACCCCTTAAAATAGATAAATAATTAATAAAAATAGCTAGTAATTATAAAAAGTTAAATTAATGCTAAATAAATGAAATTAAGGTAATTAGTTAATATTAAAATATGAAATGACAAATTATTGATTTAAATGGTATAAATTGCATAATTAGGCAATAATTGTAAAATTGCTATAATTATAGCTAAAATAATGCCAAATTGGCTAATTTATGAAATAATTAAATCCTAATAGGATTAAAATGATATATTGAGCTGGGACATATTTTGGAAATTATTTATAACACAATCTATGTATCATTATTGAATACAAATACTGAATAAATTGGAAGAGAAAATTAATAAAATATGTAAAATTATGAGAAAAGTGCCAGTTATCATGAAAAGTGATTTTGGAGGCATATATGCAATAAAATAAATAGTTTGAGGAAAAATTGGTTATCAACAACGTGGAACTAGGCTAGCTAACCATCACATTACTACGCATTGGTTCTATTATAATAATTCACGAGTCAATAATAAGCAGCAAACAAGCATAAAATAAATTGTTTAAGTCTTAACGCCCCAATAATAGTCTAAACAACTCTCCCAAGACCGGAGTCAACATGGTCACGAGCATCTACGAATTTAAAACTATCTCTACTAATGTCTTAAATAAAGTCTAGGAATGAAATCCTAAAACTAAATAGGGAAGGGAAATGGAGAAGTTGTGGACGCTGGAAAGCTACCTAGAAATCCCGTAATGTTGTTGTTAACGAATAAAGACAACTACTGCTCCGAACCGGTACCTGGATCTGTGCACAGAGGCACAGGGAGTAATGATGAGTACGCCATCTCAGTAGTAATTAAAATAAATCACAGTCTGAGAAAGACGAAACACACAGCACAGATACACCAATTCACAAAAACAGTAAAACACCAAGTCACCATAAGTATTCATCAAATACATAAGTTCAAAAACCAATTTCCATAAATCCTTTGAAACAAGTATAATATCAATACATCTCAGTAAAAATCAGTTTGAAAAACAAAGTGAATCATAGTTCAAGAACTCAGTAAAATAATCATAAATCTGCCCCTCGGGCCATAATCATTTCTCGTAAAAATTTCCCTCAGCACCTCACCATCACTCAGTATCAGCCCATCAGGAAACCTCACAGTCACTCATTATCAGCCCATCAGGCAATCTCACAGTCACACAGTATCAGCCCTGCGGGCATCACTCGCACTCAATAGGTACCTGCGCTCATTGGGGTGTGTATAGACACCGGAGGGGCTTCTATATCCCAAGTGCTATAACAAGCCACATCATGGCATAAATCACTCACAATATTGGCCCTCGGCCTCTCTCATATCACAACATCCTCGACCCAAAAATAGTGTTTCATTTTCAATAAATAGTATCAAAATACTCTGAGTGTCAAAACAATTATCAAGAAAAGACTGAGTGAAAACCATAACATATCAAGTGTGGAAAATAGTAAAAACAGCCCCCAAGGGGTAAACAGATCGGCACTAGGCCCCAAACATGGCTTACAGCCCAAATCATATCAAAATATATCAATACTATTAAGCATAGGCTTAAAAATCGATTTCGCAACTCAATAGTTTCATAAATAGGGAATATGTTTCCATAGTTCCAATCTTTGCATTCCAAAATCCGTGAAAGGATGTAAAGTCCGGGGTTTCATACCCTCATGACAGGATTTAAAGACATTACTTACCTCAAACAAGCCCGAAAAGCTACTATGCGGCTCGTTTGCCTCTCGTATCAACTTCCGAGCGCTCCAAATCTATAATGATCAGACCTTTATCATCAAATTATGCTTAAGGAATGAATTCCAAATGAAAAATACCAATTTTAGCTCAAAACCCGATATCGGTCAAAACCCGACCCTCGGGCCCGCGTCTTGGAACTCGACAAATTTTATACCAAAATTTTCTTCATCATCTCATGAGTCCGTACATATAAAGAACGCTAAAATCGGAGTTCGTTTGACCCCTCAAATCAACCCTTAAAGGTCTCATAATCTCAGCCCTAACCCCACCTTTTTCTACTGATTTGCATGAATTAAACACTGAGATTATGTTCCTTAATAACCTATAATAGAGCTTTAAGGTCTAAAATACTTACCTCTATGAAGAACACTGATTTTCCCTCTTCAAAATCGCCTCAAAAGCTCTCTTTCCGGACAAAAATGGTGTAAAAATAGGTTATGGTCGCGGAGGGTTTAATTTAATACTGCCCAGATTTTTAATAAAATGCCCTGTGCGTTCGCACGCTCCCAGGCGCGTTCGCACAGGGTCTTCTCCACTCCCTCACGCAATCGCAGCACGGTGCACGCAATCGCACAATGCACTAGCTACCCTTTCCCTCACGCGCCCAGGACCCTATGCGGTCGCACACACTCACACGCGATCGCACTGCCTCCTCCCTCTCTACTCTGTGATCGCACCACTTCACCTGTGATCGCACAGAACAAATTCTGGGGCCTCACCAACAGACCTATGCGATCGCATATGACACCCCGCGATCGCATAGAGGAATTTACACCTTGCAACACACCAGCAAAAACAACAGATTTTTCATGTCTGGAAGTGTCCGTTAATCACCCGAAATCAATCCCGAGCCCCTCGTGTCATGACCCAAAATCCTAATCCAGGTCGTGATGGTGCCCAACATCGGAGTTAGGCAAGCCAACATAAATTTCACTAAGTGTTTCTTTCTATTTGATTCAATTACTCAACCATTTACCGAATTTAACGAGTTAAATCATGATATCGAAAGATAATAACCCAGTGGTAGATAAAGTAGCTATAAAGAAGCGAGAGCCAAAAGACGAGCATATATATATATATACAACCCAAAATCCCAAATTAACCATTACGTGTGTGCCAGGAACTAGTGTCACGAGTGTCACGGGCATACTAACAGGACAACCAAAAGATAGAACATACAATCCCACTGTCTGAATAAATAGATGGGAAACAAAAGTAAATGAAACTCCATGGTGCTGCTGGGGATCGCCAGAAGAAGCAGCTCACCGTGAAGTCAGGTCCGCTACGTTCAATATCTAGCTCCGGTCTGATAACCAGATGCACCAGCCTTAGAACCTGTACAGTTAAGTACAGAAGTGCAGCATGAGTGAATATTAAATAAATATATACCCAGTGAGTATCCCGTCTAATCTCGAAGAAGTAGTGATGAGAGGTCGACTCGATACTAACTAAGGTCCAACAGTGATAATATAAAGCAGGATATAACGGGATGCAGTAGACATGGGAAAGCAGTAAACAACAGATACATCTCAAGTACAGAAATCCAGGAAAAACTACTGAAAATAAGCAACAATGTACACTTTCCTTGTCCCCAAGTATATGTCTAGCCAATATCACTGAAACAACCAAACAGTACCAAATAGTCACGCGCACACAAGGATAAGACAACCGGTCGGAGTCATAAGGATAATATCTATGCACTGCCGAGGATCGAACGACCCGTCCCAAAAGTGCACCTTTCAATCCGGGGTGGCGTACGACCCGCTCCCATTAGAGTGGGGGAAATCACACTTCGCTCGCGGAATGTAAATTGTGAAGCGGTCACAAGCACATACAATATCATTAAAACTTACCTTCCATATCAATTTCCTTCCAATTAACCACATCCATGAAATCTCAGAGAATCAATGCTAGGCATAACATGAGTTTATAACACATATGACGTTTCAAGGAAGAATGTAAGGCATGTTGTGGGCCTAACTACCCGGACATTACAATAATAGTCGCTACGTACGAACTCTCGTCACTTTTTACGCACGTAGCCCCCAAAACAAATGCACATAGCATATAAATCACCTATGGGGACAATTCCCTCTTACAAGGTTAAAAAGGAGACTCACCCTCGTGTCGAATCTACATCTCGGACCCATGGATGCGCCCGAAACTCCAAACTCTACAGCCGAGGACTCACAACTAGCCAAATATTGCACAAGTATATCAATTCATGTTCAAAGTAGGGAAATTATCCTATTTATTCAATGATTTCAACATTCTTGAAGAGTTCTCAAAATTCAACCCCAAGCCCGCACACTCGAATTCCGAAAATTCTCGAAGGAATCAGTCGTCCATATCTTAAGGATCGATAATATATGGTTTCTACCTTAATTCATGGCATCAAATGAGTAATTCACCAATTCCCTCAAGAACCCTAGGTTACTACCCCATTCTTGATTTTTCCATGATTTAGTGGTTGAGTCAATTAGTAATTCATGTATTAAACTTTTACTAAAGTGGAATTAACTTGCCTTATCAGTAGCCATGTCGTGGAACCTCTTTCCCCAAGCTCCTAAGTCTTTAATGGAGGTGAAGAATGAAAGAAATGGGTAAAATCCCGAGTTTAAAAGAAAAACACACTGCCTGGCCTACAGTGTTTTCGCACCTGCGGCTCAAGGACCGCACATGCGGTCTCGCACCGGCGAGCTGGGGCTCGCACCTGCGGAACTGCGCAAGAGGGGCTGGGGTCGCACCTGCTGAGGGATGACCGCAACAACGGTTCCGCTCCTACGGACTTTTGTCCGCACCTGCGAGAAAGGAGGACCCCAGGGGTTTTTCGCACCTGCAAGGCTGGGACCGCAGGAGCGGTACCTCACCTGCGACTCGGCAACCGCACCTGCGGTCACACCAGCAACAGATGCACCAGCAGTTGTTTTGGCTGGTTTTTGGCCTCGTGTGGTGTCTAGGAGGCACCTGGGCCCACCCGAGCCCCCGTCCAAATTTACCAACAAGTCTCAAATCATAATACAGACTCGCTCGAGCCTTCGGGAAACTCGAAACAACGCTAAAACTCAAAATCACACCCCAAAACCCCTTGAATCATAACTTAAGAACTTCAAGTTCTTGATTTCTATAACAACGCGCCGGACCGACCTATACTACTCGGAATGACACTAAATTTTGCAGGCAAGTCACAAACTACATAACAGAAATATTCCCCGTCACGGAATTCCATTCGGACCTTGATAGAATAAAATCACGTTCCAAACCAAATTTCAAACTTAAGGAAATCTTGATTTCAATATTGGGCGCCGAAATGCTCCCGAGTCATCAAAACCCCGTTCCGAACATACACCTAAGTCCGAAATCATCATACGAAGCTACTGAAACTGTCGGAACTCGATTCCAAGGTCGTTTGCTCAAAATGTTGGCCGAAGTCAAACTTGGCCAAAAAGTCCAACCTTAAGGAACCAAGTGTTCCTATAGCACTCTAAACACTTCCAAATCCCGAACCATTTGTCCCCGCAAGTCATAAATCACGAGAAGCCGATATGGGAAATTTAATCTAGGGGAACGGGGTTCTAATACGCAAAACGAAGAGTTAGGTCGTTACATTCTCCCCCTCTTAAACAAATGTTCATCCTCAAACGGGTCTAGAATCGTATCTGAAGTGCTGAATAGATGTGGATATTTGCTCCGCATGTCCTCCTCGGACTCCCAAGTCGCCTCCTCAGCTGGTTGGCCCCTCCACTGGACCTTTACAGCAGAAACTCTTTTGGACCTCAACTGGCGGTCTTGCCTATCAATAATAGCAACTGGCTCCTCCTCGTAGCCCAACTTCTCATCCAACTGAATAGTGCTGAAATCAACCACGTGAGAGAAGTCAGCATGATATCTCCGGAGCATGGATACATGAAAGACCGGATGAACTCCTGATAAGGCGGGAGGTAAAACAAGCTCATAAGCAACCTCTCCGACTTGCCTCAACACCTTGAAAGGACCTATAAACCTGGGGCTCAACTTGCCCTTCTTCCCGAGTCTCATAATGCCCTTCACCGGAGAAACCTTCAGCAGAACCTTATCTCCCTCCATAAATGCTACATCACGCGCCCTCTGATCCGCGTAACTCTTCTGTCTGGACTGAGTTGTGCGGAGCCTCTCCAGAATTATCTTCACCCTCTCCAAGGCATCTCTCACCAGATCCGTGCCATATAACGTAGCCTCACCCGGCTCAAACCACCCGATAGGAGAACGACACTGCCGACCATACAAAGCCTCAAATGGAGCCATCTCGATGCTGGACTGATAACTATTATTGTACGCAAACTCCGCCAAAGGCAAGAAATGGTCCCACTAACCTCCGAAGTCAATCACACAAGCCCTGAGCATATCCTCTAATATCTGAACTGTACGCTCCGACTGGCCATCAGTCTGAGGGTGAAATGCTGAGCTGAGATCGATTTGAGTGCCCAACTCACTATGCAATGCTCTCCAGAAGTGCGAGGTGAACTGACGACCTCGATATGATATAATGGACACCGGCACACCGTGCAACCTGATGATCTCCCGAATGTAGATCTGGGCTAGCCTCTCAGAAGTGTAAGTAGTAGCCACAGGAATGAAATGCGTCGATTTGGTCAATCTGTCCACAATGACCCAAACCACGTCAACTTTCCGCAAGGTCCGAGGCAACCCAACCACGAAGTCCATAGTGATGCTCTCCCATTTCCACTAGGGAATGGGCATCTGCTAAAGTAGGCCCCCTAGCCTTTGATGCTCGTACTTAACCTGCTAGCAATTAAGACACCTAGCCACATACTGCACAATGTCCCTCTTCATCCGCCTCCACCAGTAATGTTGCTTCAAATCACGATACATCTTTGTCGCACTTGGATGAACAAAATACCAAGAACTGTGCGCCTCTGCTAGAATCCTCTCCCTCAGGCCATCAACATCAGGAACACACAAATGGCCCTGGAGTCTCAGAACACCATCCTCGCCCAAAGTAACCTCCCTGGCCCTACCCTGGACCGCTGTCTCCCTAAGCTCTGCCAAACACGGATCATCGCACTGCCGAGCCTTAATCTCTCCCAATAACGAATACTGAGCCACCACATATGCTAGAACTCCACGAGGCTCCGAAAGATCAAATGTCACTAGGCGATTAGCTAAGGAGTGAATGTCCAAGGCTAGAGGTCTCTCCTCTACTTTAATGTAGGCCAAGCTACCCATACTCTCTGCCCTCCTGCTCAAGGCATCTTCTACCACATTAGCCTTGCCCGGATGATAAAGATTGGTGATATCATAGTACTTCAACAACTCAAGCCACCTGCGCTGCCTCAAATTAAGATCCCTCTGCTTGAGCAAGTGCTGCAAACTGTGGTGGTCTGTACAAACCTCACAGGACACACCATACAAGTAGTGCCTCCATATATTCGAAGCATGAATAATCGCCGCCAACTCCAAGTAATGCACAGGGTAGTTCTTCTCATGAACCTTCAGTTGGCGCGAATCATAAGCAATAACTCTCCCATCCTGCATCAACATACATCCCAACCCAACGTGTGAAGCGTCACAATACACCGTATACATCCCAGAACCGGAAAGGCAATGTCAAAACTGGTGCTGAGGTCAATGCTGACTTGAGCTTCTGAAAGCTCACCTCACACTCGTCGGACCATCGAAATGGGGCATTCTTCTGAGTCAATCTAGTTAATGTAGCTGCAATAAAAGAGAACCCCTCCATGAATCGGCGATAATAGCCTGCTAGGCCTAGAAAGCTCCTGATCTCTGTAGCTGAAGTAGGACGTGGCCAACTCTGAACTGCCTCAATCTTCTGTGGATTAACCTTGATACCTTCTCTAGATACCACATGCCCCAGAAATGCCATCGACTCTAACCAGAACTCACACTTGGAGAACTTAGCATATAGCTTCTGTTCCCGCAAGGTCTAGAGCACAACTCTCAAATGTTGCTCATGCTCACCCAGGCTCCGCGAATAAATCAAGATGTCATCAATGAAGACGATGACGAAGGAATCAATATACGGCCTGAATACCCTATTCATCAAGTCCATGAATGTTGCTGGGCATTAGTCAAACTAAAGGACATCACCAGGAACTCATAATGGCCATATCTGGTACGAAATGCAGTCTTCGAAACATCTGAAGCCCGAATCTTCAACTGATGACAACCCGATCTCAAATCAATCTTGGAAAACACACGAGCACCCTGCAACTGGTCAAACAAATCATCAATGCGCGGCAGAGGATACTTATTCTTAATAGTAACCTTATTCAACTGGCATTAATCAATACACATCCGCATAGACCCATCCTTCTTCTTCACAAATAGAACTGGAGCACCCCACGGCGATACACTTGGCTTGATGAACCCCTTAACCAACAACTCCTCAAGATGCTCCTTAAACTCCTTAAGAGCCATACGATACGGGGGAATGGAAATAGGCTGAGTATTTGGAGCCAAATCAATACAGAAATCAATATCTCAATCTGGAGGCATGCCTGGAAGGTCTGAAGGAAATACATCGGCAAACTCTCGAACAACTGGCACCGAATCAATAGTCGGGGACTCGGCGGTAGTGTCCCGCACATAAGCAAGATAAGCCAAACAACCCTTCTCGGCCATATGCCGAGCCTTCAGGAAGGAGATGACCCGGCTGGATGCACTAACTGAAGAACCTCTCCACTCCAGCCTCGGCGACTCAGGCATGGCTAAAGTAACTGTCTTGACATGGCAATCCAGCGCGGCATGATAAGGAGACAGCCAATCCATGCCTAAAATGACCTTGAAATCTACCATGTCGAGCAATAGAAGGTCCGCTCTGGTCTCGAATCCGCAGAAAGTAATCACACAAGACTGATGGACTCGGTCTACCACCACAGAATCGCCTACAAGAGTGGACACATGGATGGGAAAACCCAAGGACTCACGAGGAGCATTTAGAAAATGAGCAAATAGTACTGAAACATATGAATATGTGGATCCTGGATATAATAGTACTGAAGCCTCTCTACCACATACTGAGATAATACCTGTGATCGCGGCGTCTGAGGCCACTGCATCTGCTCTGGACGGAATCGCATAAAATCTAGCTGGAGCACCTGAAGACTAAGCTCCCCCAGAGTGAACGAGAGCTGACTAATCTCCCCTTGAACGGCCTCCCCCTCTAGGATGACCCCTGCCGACCTGTCCTCCACCTCTAGGTGGCCGGACTGCTGGTGTTGGGCCCATAGGCTGAAAACCCTGCTGCACTGCCTTGCCCCGAAGCCTGGGACAATGTCTCTACATATGACCTAGATTCCCACACCCATAGAAACCTCTAGGTACCATAGCCTGCTGCCCCGAAAAAGAACCCTGAATCGCCGGAGGACGGTAGGAATGCTCTGGCATAGCGCTGAAATGAGCCCTCGCTAGAACACCTCGGGGAGGTGCTGAATATGAAGGCTTGCTGGGCTGACCACTGCCGAACTGACCTCTTCTCCTAGATGGAGCATCCCTGAAATCTCCTGAGAACCTAGCCCTCTTATCATGCTGACTCTGCTCCCTGCTCCTCGGCCGATAACCCTCGATCCTGCGAGCAATCTCCACTACGAGCTAATAAGGAGTACCCATCTCCACCTCTCGAGCCATGGTGGACCTAATATACGGATGCAATCCTTCTACAAACCTCTGCACTCTCTCGGCATCTGTAGGCAATATTATGAGTGCATGGCGAGATAGCTCTAAAAACCTGGCCTCATAATCCATCACTGACATCTGCCCCTGCTCTAGTTGCTCGAACTGACGCCGCAACTCTTCCCTCTCAGAGGGTGGAATATATCTGTCCAAGAGTATCTGTGAGACTTGCTCCCAAGTAACCGGAGGAGAACCTGCTGGTCTGTTGAGTATATAAGGCTGCCACCACCTGTGAGCTCTGCCCTCTAACTGGAATGTAGTGAAGTCGACTCCATGAGACTCCAAAATCCTCATGTTGTGCAGCCTGTCCCTGCACCTGTCAATGAAGTCTTGGGCATCCTCACCTCGCTCACCCCCGAAGACTGGAGGACGTAACCGAGTCCATCTATCCAACATCTTCTGCTGATCGCCCTTCGCAACTGATCTTGGCTCTGGTGCTACTGCTACAGGCTGGATCCCACCCACGGGCGGTGTACCCGGGGTATGGAGTACTGTTGTTGCCTATCCTGTGGCCTGAGCGGTAGGGGTCTAGACTCCCCCTCCCACCTGAGAAGTGGAAGGATCTACTGGGAATAGACCAGCCTGGGACATGGTGTCCATGAATCTCATCATACGGCCCATGACCTCCTGGAAGCCCGGCTCTATCATAAAGTCCACTGGAGCAGGAGCTACTAGAGGCACCTCGTCCTGCTCCTCCATGATAGGGTCCTCTGGTGGTGCCACTGGTATAACTCTGGGACGCCCTCGTCCCCTTCCTCGAGCAGGTGCCCTCCCCCTGCCTCGACCACAACCTCAGGCGGCGGGGGTAGCGGCATCTCCCGGATCAGGAACATCGGATGCGCGCGTCCTCACCATCTGTGAGAGAATAGAAGAATAAGTTTGAGTACATCATCGATTGCATGATAGATCATGAACAAAGAGAGGTTTCATAACACCCGATAGCCTCCTGAAGATAAGTACAGACGTCTCCGTACCAATCCGCAAGACTCTACTGGGTCTGCCCGTGACTCGTGAGACTTACGTGAACCTAGAGCTCTGATACCATGTTGTCACGACCAAAAATCCTAATCCATGTCGTGATGGCTCCCAACATCGGGGTTAGGCAAGCCAACATAAATTTCACTAAGTGTTTCTTTCTATTTGATTCAATTACTCAACCATTTACCGAATTTAACGAGTTAAATCATGATATCGAAAGATAATAACCCAGTGGTAGATAAAGTAGCTATAAAGAAGCAAGAGCCAAAACACGAGCATATATATATATATACATCCCAAAATCCCAAATTAACCAGTACGTGTTTGCCAGGAACTAGTGTCACGAGTGTCACGGGCATACTAACAGGACAACTAAAAGATAGAACGTACAATCCCACTGTCTAAATAAATAGACGGGAAACAAAAGTAAATGAAACTCCATGGTGCTGTTGGGGATCGCCAGAAGAAGCAGCTCACCGTGAAGTCAGGTCCGCTACGTTCAATATCTAGCTCTGGTCTGATAACCAGATGCACCAGCCTCAGAACCTGTACAGTTAAGTACAGAAGTGCAGCATGACTACATATTAAATAAATATGTACCCAGTGAGTATCCCGTCCAATCTCGAATAAATAGTGACGAGAGGTCGACTTGATACTCACTAAGGTCCAACAGTGATAATATAAAGCAGGATATAACGGGATGCAGTAGACATGGGAAAGCAGTAAGCAACAGATACATCTCAGGTACAGAAATCCAGGAAAAACTACTGAAAATAAGCAACAATGTACATTTTCCTTGTCCCCAAGTATCTATCGAGCCAATATCACTGAAACAACCAAATAGTACCAAATAGTCACGCGCACACAATGATAAAACAACCGGCCGGAGTCATAAGGATAATATATATGCACTGCCTAGGATCGAACGGCATGTCCCATAAGTGCATTCTTACCATAGTATAATCTCTCAGGTGCACTACCGAGGATCAAGCGGTCCATCCCAAAAGTGCACCTTTCAATCTGGTGTGGCGTACGGCCCGCTCCCATGAGAGTGGGGGAAATCACACTCCGCTCGCGGAATGTAAATTGCGAAGCGGTCACAAGCACATACAATATCATTGAAACTTACCTTCCATAACAATTTCCTTCCAATTATCCACATCCATGAAATCTCAGAGAATCAATGCTAGGCATAACATGAGTTTATAACACATATGACGTTTCAAGGAAGAATGTAAGGCATGATGTGGGCCTAACTACCACGACATTACAATAATAGTCGCTACGTACGGACTCTCGTCACTTTGTACGCACGTAGCCCCCAAAACAAATGCATATAGCATATAAATCACCTATGGGGACAATTCCCTCATACAAGGTTAGAAAGGAGACTCACCTCGTGTCGAATCTACCTCTCGGACCCAGGGATGTGCCCGAAACTCCGAACTCTACACCCGAGGAATCGCAACTAGCCAAATATTGCACAAGTATATCAATTCATGTTCAAAGTAGGGAAAGTATCCTATTTATTCAATGATTTCAACATTCTTGAAAAGTTCTCAAAATTCAACCCCGAGCCCGCACACTCAAATTCTGAAAATTCTCGAAAGGTTCTCAAAATTTGCCTCAATATGAGCTCCCAAAGTCCAAAAATGAATAAATAATTCTAACCCTTGACTTTATACATTCTGCCAGACATTTCGCATCTGCAGAGTCTGGGACCGCACATGTGATTTTGCTTTTGCGGAGAAATCTTCGCTTCTGTGAAGTCCACTAAGCCCCCGATCTGGCGCACCTATTGTGATGACCCAAGGGGTCATTTTATTAATTAAGACTCCATTTTAGACTTATTATCCATAAAAAAGATTAATTTTAATTACCTCTATTTGCATGCGCAGTCCGGGCATGAAACCGGAAAGCTTTTATGTGAAAGATATGAGAAATAGTAATTCCTAGAGTTAAATTTTGGTTTTAGTTGACTTGGGTCAACATTGTGGGTAAACGGACCCGGATTTGTGTTCCGACGATACCGAAAAGTCCGCGGTAAAATATGGGACTTAGGCGTATGCCCGGAATTTAATTCCGAGGTCCCTAGCCTTAGAAATCAATTTTTGAAAGAAATTATTTTGCTGGATTATCAATGAAATAAAGAAATGAATTAATGTTTGAAACCATTGGTATCGGACCCATATTTTGGTTCTGAAGCCTGGTACATATTTGTTATAGTATTTAAGTACTATTTGTGAAATTTGGTGAGAATCAGTGTTGATTTGACGTGATTCAGACGTCCGGTTGAGAAATAGTGAAATTTAGGTGTTCTAGAGAAAAATGATGAGTTTTGAGGTTAAATTCATAGTTTTAGATGTTATTTTTATGATTTGATCGCACGAGCAAGTCAGTATGATGTTTTTAGACTTGTGTACAAGTTTGGTTTGGAGCCCCGAGGGCTCGGGTGAGTTTCGGACAGGCTACAGGATGTTTTACACTTGAGAAATTCTGTTGTCATAACTGTACCTGGTGCACAGTCCTTTTGTTCATCGCGTTCGCATTGCTTTGCTCACGAACGCATAGAGTAAAGTGCATTGGGGGTCTTTTTGTGCTATGCGAACGCATAGCCTCTCACGCGAACGCACAAGGTTAAGTGGGCCGGGGGGAGGGGACCCGTCTCCTTCTACGCGAACGCGGTCAGGACCCCACGAACGCGAAGGCCATTGGGCCTTACCCGATGCGAACGCGGTCAGGACCCCGCGAACGCGAAGTCCATTGGGCATGAACCTATGCGAACGCGACAGGCCCATCGCGAACGCGATGAAGGCCTACTCATCCATATAAAATATGTTTTAAAAGTCGGGCAGAACCTATTCTTTTCATATTTTTCGAACTACAATGATTTAGAGGCGATTTGCTTCATACTAGTTCGTCCCCAAAGTGTTGGTAAACAATTCTAAATTTGTCTCTTTTAGTTATTCAATATTTTTCATCACTTTTCAATCAAAAATCAAGAACTTTCATGGTAGAAGTTGAGGGTTTGGGCAGAATTAGAGAATTTTTTAATAAAATCAAATTTTGACCTCGAATTGGGGTCAGATTTCTAAGCTAATTACATATTCGGTCTGGGGTTGAATGGGTAAGCGTAATTTGGTCCAAACCCCGAGTTTGGACCAAGCGGGCCCGGGGTCGAATTTTAACATTTTTTGAGAAAACTTAGGAAAATAATAATTTTTCCAGTAAAGTTACTTCCTTTAGCATTAATTAATGATATTAAGCTAATTATGATTAGATTCGAGTGTGTTGGAGGTGAATTCAAAAGTAAAAGTTGTAATTAAGCAATGAGTGGCCTGCAGAATTGAGGTAAGTGCTTGGTTTAACCTTGACTTGAGGGAATAGGAATCCCCAACTAAATTGCTATGTGAAATTTCATGTGTGTGGTGTATAGGTGAGGTGACGAGTATCTATGCACCACCAATTTATCTGCTTAACATGATCCCTTTCCCCGTTTCCAATTATTTTCTTCCTGGCTTAACTGTTTCATGATCATTAATGTTTATATATCTATTTGGATTCGTTAACTTATTGTTAAGTATTGTTTCAAGTATTTTGGAAGTGTTGGTTGTTCTCTTTGTTTTGCTATGATACATAAGGATTAAGCTGGATGACAGTGTTATGGCATTTATATACGTTCCGGTTGGCTTCGTTGTGAAATGATAATTGATGAAGTTTATGAGTTTTACAGCTTTTATTTACAATTGTTGGTACAAAAATATTGTGAAAGGCTTGGCCTAAAATGTGAAAGTTTTCGTAATTAAACTGATATGATATGTCTGGTGGGAGCGGATTGCACGCGCAACAAGGAGTGATAAGGGTGGACAGGTGGGATCGGGTTGCACGCCACAACAGGAGAAATAAGGGTGATATATATATACATATATGTGGAGGAGTAATAAGGGTGGACAGGTGAGAGCGGGTTGCACGCCGCAACAATAAGGGAGGACACTTATATTTTACTAATTTTGAATACAAAGATTTGAAAAAGCTATTGTCTTACTTGACTATTTTTTTTTCATATTTTACACTTACGGTTATTTCAAAAAGAGAACTTTGGAAATTTGGATATTATGTGAGAACTTGGTTGTAGTTGAGACCTGGTAAAGGCAGTTGAGTTATTTTATTTGTTGTTCCCGTTTACTGTTTTTGTTTAGATTAGAATCTCTTTCTTGCTTTATTATATATAAGTTATTACAGGTTATGTTATAATTGCCCCGCCGTAGCTTCATCACTACTTCCTCGAGGTTAGGATTGGCACTTACTCAGTACATGGGGTCGGTTGTACTGATACTACACTATGCACTCTTTTGTGCAGATCCAAGTACCGTCCAGCGTTAGAGACTTTAGTAGCTGACTTTCATCATTCGTAGACACGAGGTAGATCTGCTGGCGTCCGCAAATTCTTGGAGTTTTCTCTTAGTTTTATAAAGACTGTTTTATATTCTAAAAACAGATACATTATTTCTTTTAGCCCATTATTTATAATATTCTTAGAAGTTCGTGAATTATGACACTAGGCCCTGGGGTAGTCTTATAGTTACTTATTTAGTTTGTGGCTCGACTTAATTACTCGTTCATTATTTTATTGGTGACTTTATTCATTGGAAATTAAATAGACTTGGTTTACTTTTAAATTGTTCTATTATAATTAAATAGACTTTAATAGAAATTAATTAAACTAGTTCTAACATTGGCTTGTGTCACAACCCAAGATCCTAACTTAAGCCGTGATGGCACCCAACACCGTGGTCAGGCAAGCCAAGAATGGGTTTACTAGTGAAAATTTCCTTATTTGATAAAACATTCCCACACTTTAGAGAATCACCCATTAATTAACTATGGAATCATACAAAAATTATATATTAATGATCCTTAGGTTATGGGTAAGTGTTTCCTTCGAGAAGTTCCGGAATCCGAGCATGTGGGCCCGAGGTGTATTTTGGGATTTTTCAAACTAGGTTGAAATAACTACCTAATTAGGTAAATTTCATACTTTTGAGCATAGATTAATTCATTTATACCATATTTGACTAGTTTCGAGTCCTTGGGAGACAAGTTTGGAGTTTCGGGCGCATTCTTGACCCGGAAAGTAGACTCGGCACGAGGTGAGTCTCCTTTCTAACCTTTTAAGAGGGAATTGTCCCCACAGGTGATTATAAATAATTGCAATGTCCTTATTTGCGGGGGCTACGCATGCACGAAGTAACGAGAGTCCGTGCGTAGCTACTACTATGTTATGTTGGGTAGTTTTAGGACTCCCAAGCATGTTTCTATGTGCCCTATATGTGACCCTAAATGTATTTTGAGTTGCTTAGTATCCATAAATTGGTATGAGAATATTTAGGAAGTTTCATTCAAAATTACATTGCTTAAATTCTTGTCTTCAAGTATAACCTCTGTTAATCTCTGAATTCTTGGTAATTCTTTGTATGTATATGGGCACCCGCGTCACATGTATGATTCGCGAGTGGGATATCCCTATCATTATGTCAACCGCGTCGCATGTTTGATTCGCGAGCACGGTAATAGATGCATCTATGATTCGAGTCGTTCAACCCTCGGCAATGCACATTTATTTTCACGACGCTTCGGTCGTACGCTTTTGGCATACTATGTGCTATATATTTGACTTGGAGTTTTGTGATACTTGTATAAATTGATTCATGTGAAAAGGAGATTTGGTATATTATGTGTTAGTGAAATTTTTTGCAAAGGTAATCACAAATTTATACTTGATATTTCATGTCCTTGTGATTACTACGACTGCTATTCCTGCCTAGCCTTTAATGTATTATATTATTTAGTTTTGACCCTATTAAGTATCACGTCGACCTCTCGTCATTACTTCTTCGAGATTAGACGGGATATTCACTGGGTACATATTTGTTTATGTACTCATGCTATGCTTCTGTACTTAATTGTACAGGTTCTGAGGCAGGTGCATCTGAGTATTCGTTCGGAGTTCGTCCCTGACCTACAGTTGTTGTGGACTTCTCGGTGAGCTGCTCTCCTTGACGTTTTCTCTAGCAAAACCTTGGAGTTCCTCTTTTCTTTTGCTATGTCTGTTTATATTTTATCAGACAGTAGGAAGACTTGTATTTTCTTTTGGATACTCGTTTCAATTAGATGCCCGTAGACTCGTGACGCCAGTTCCTGGCATACCCACGTAGTGGATATTATATTCTTTTGGGTTGTAATTATTGGGGGTGATTAATTTAATTATTTCTCCCTTTATAGTTGTTTAAGTCACTTGTTTATCTCGTAAATAAGTCCTAAAATTTCACAAGTATTCGAAAACGTTTGATAAGCTAAAAAGGGAATTACTAGTAATTAAGGTTGGCTTGCCTGACATCGGAGTAGGGCGCCATCGCGACCTAGACTAGGATTTGGGTCATGACAAGCCAGGTCGTTGGTCTCTTTTGCATGTTCAATATCGCCTCAAGGAAGAAGATGAATGCTCAAAAATGGATGATTCTCGTGTTTTAAAACACTTACTGCCCACAGGGATTCCGATCCTGCGGCTCGAGGACTGCACCTGCGGTCTCGCGCCTGCGAGAATTATCTCGCACCTGCGGGAATGGGCAAGGGGGGTTTGGGCTCGCACCTGCGGAGAGGAGCCCGCACCTATGAGAAATGGGCAGCCTCAACTGAAGTCGCACCTGCGAAGCAAGGACCGTAGGAGCGGTCTCGCACCTGCGACTGGGCAACTGCAGGTGCGGTCGCACCAGCAGCTATTTTTGCTGGCTTTTGGCCTCGTTTGATGCCCGAGAGGCATATGGGCCCACCCGAGCCCCCGTAAAATTATACCAACAAGTCCCAAATCGTAATACCGACTTGCTCGAGCCTTCGAAACACCCAAAACAATGCTAAAACCCGAAATCACACCTCAAAACCCCTAGAATTAACTTAAGAACTTTTAAGTTTAACAATGCGTCGAACCTACCTATACTACTCGGAATGACACCAAATTTAGCAAGCAAGTCATAAATGACGTAACGGAAATATTCCCGATCTCGGAATCCCGTTCAGACCTCGATAACTCAAAAACACGTTCCAAACCACAATTTGAACTTAAAGAAACTCTTATTTCACTATTGGGCGCCGAAACGCTCCCGGGTCATCCAAAACCCGTTCCGAACATACGCCCAAGTCCTAAATCATCATACGAAGCTACTGGAACAGACGAAACTTGATTCCGAGGTCGTTTACTTAAAACTTTGACCGAAGTCAAACTTGGCCTTAAAGGCCAACCTTAAGGAACCAAGTGTTCCTACACCATTCCAAACTCTTCCGAATCCCGAACCACCCGTCCCCACAGGTCATAAATCATAGAAAGAAACTACGGGAAGTCTCATTTAGGGGAACGGGGTCCTAACACGCAAAACGATCGGTCGGGTCATTACAGCTTGCCTAGCAAGTATGGTATTAGGCGCCATCACGATCCCTAAGGTTGGGAATTTGAATCATGATAAGTTGGTATCAGATCACTAGGTTTCCTAGGTCTCACAAATCATGAATAAGATTAATAGAGTCTGAAGGATTAGTATGGAGACGTCTGTACTTATCTCTCAGAGGCTATGAAGTTAGGAACAATTTCACTTATATTCTACTCTATCGTGCGAATTTATTCTATCATTGATGATTGAACTCGTCTATTCTTGTCCTCTCACAAATCTCGACAACACACAAAGCATCTACAACCGGACAAGATATGAAGCCCTAATGACAGTTATGACTAGGGGAAGAGGCAAAGGCAGAGCTCAACCTAGAGCTCGAACATCAACACCCATTGTAGAGCCTCAAATTGATCTATATGCGGAGGTTCTATCTCAGTCGGTACATGTTGGACTAGTTCAGATTCCAGAAAGATTTATAGCTACTCTAGTATTGCATGATTCCCTAGTCCATTTATTAAGGTCGGAACTATTTCCACTCCATTTCAGTGGTAACATCTTTTGAGAACCCACATGATTTTCTTGACCGTTGCTATGAAGTATTGCAGAACGTGGGAATAAGTTAAAATCAATGGGGTTGATTTACATGGGCTGTGAAGTTTAACATTGTGGATTATCAGACATTGTGAAATGACTTCGTGCCAAGTGGGGAATTCCACTTTCAAGGAATAGATTGCGGGGTCATGTGTTATATCGGTTTTGTCCTGGAATGTATAAGTCCTGAGATTTTGCAGGAGATAAAGCTGGGACTTGCGGCATATCTGCCTTCTTAATAACCATATACCTCAGTGCCAAAGGAGTTATATAAACAACTTTAAATCTACAGAAGGTCTACCCAGGGTGGAAGTCACGATTGCGGATTTTGGGGGTGCTACAGAGGGAGTACAGTGGTTGACGAGCTTTTAGACTATGTGGTTCGTGCCAAGATTTATCTATATAGAACTCTACTTTTATGATCATTGTGCATCAATAGAGATAAAAAATACCCCAAAGAATAACGAAGAGTATATGAATAAATGGGGTAGCTTAGCAGTGTTGAGTCAGCATAGTAAAAGAAGAAATTGGCAGACAGTGTTTGTAGCAAGACTATGAAGAGGATGACTAGCCATTACAACACCAACTACTTGACTCAGTTCTCATAAATGCTATTGAAAGAGTTTTCATCTCGGGCTCTCCATAATGCATGGCGCATAGGCTTTGAACGGTTGTGTTAGGTCAGCATGACGGTGTCATAATATGCCATGAGGTTCGATAAGTTAGCCCGTCATACCCCTACTTCGGTTCATATAGCCAAAGGGCGAGTCCCCAGACTTATTAGAGGACTCAATTATGATTGTAAAATTTTGTATGACTCAGAACAGGTTGATACTTTTTTCGGCTAGTGGTAGGAATTGCCTAGATGTTAGAGTATGTTCGAGATGAGGGAAAAGGGGAAGCTAAAGAAATTAAGAGGTCACGAGGTTCTAAAATATTCAGTGGATTCTATTTTGCAACAACAAATTACTATGGTAGGGGCTCGGGCAACCGTCCAACCCAGTCCATATATCTAGTTATTCAGGGTGCTCCGATGAGTTCTTTTAATGCACCACCGCTACGAGATTCCTACAACGATTATTCCAGTTATTTGGTACAAACTCGGTATGAGCAGCCAAATTATTTCATCAGAGCACTCAGGCTACGTGCTCCATTACAGTTATAATTCAACTTACATGACCAGCTAGGGGAAAGGGGTTGGAATGTCGGTGGTGGAGGTCAGACTCCTAGAGGTGGAGACCCATCCTGTTGGTATATTTTCTATGGTATGGCTGAGGTCGTTACATCAAATGGTGTCATTACAAGTACAATTTCTAGTTATTATAAAGTGACAATTTCCTTAACTTGATTCGGTTATGAGTATCTAAGAGAGTCCTCCTAATATGCTCCACTCATGGGTGAGCTTCGTAACCCTGAAATCTACTTATGTGAATACTTGTATTGAGAAATTCTATGGGGATAGCTATGTCTATCATTACGGTTGAGATTTTGTTTAACGGAAAATATTTAAAAGAAGAAAAGGGAAGGTTTCGAGTGGCACGATGTGCATATTACTTGTGATTCAGAACTGAGGGCGAGATCCTCACATTTTAATATGATTTGGTATGTTTAAATCGGGCTACGAGCCGCGGTGGAAGTTATATAAGGACGAGATCCTTGTGATGAAAATTCTTGTGTTTAAATTCTTTCTTGTGAAATTAAAAATTTACTACAGTACCAATAGGGAGTCACGCCTATTAGGTTTATTTGAAAATTTTTGTATAAAATTCATCTGTGCATAATTCGCCAAATCCGTATTATAATTACTGAGCTTTAACCTATGAGGTAGGTGCCCGCCCACGTGGCGTTAAATGAGACACGTTAATACGGGTATATAATTATGAGTTCTTCATGCGTCGCATCTCGTTGTAAGTATTGTGAAGGTTTGAAAGGAGATTATTGTTAACGTGAATCTATTTGATAATTTTGTAATTGACTATGAACAACTATTAAGAAAATAGAGGCAATCAAGAACTGGCCTAGACCCACTTCAACCACGGAAATCAGGAGCTTCTTGGGTTTGGCATGCTACTACCGCCGTTTTGTGGAGGGTTTTTCATCTATAGTAGCCCCAATGACTAAATTGACTCAGAAGGGTCCCCTATTTAAATGGTCGGATGAGTGCAAGGCAAGCTTTCAGAAGCTTAAGACAGCCTTGACTTTAGCACCGGTGTTGGTGTTACCATCAGGCTCGTGTTCTTTCACGGTATATTGAGATGCTTCCCGCATTGGACTTGGAGCAGTGTTGATGCAGGATGTCAGGGTGATTGCATATGTGTCTCGGCAGTTGAAAGTTCATGAGAAGAATTATCATGTCCATTACTTAGAGTTGGCAGCCATTGTTCATGCATTGAAGATTTGGAGGCACTATCTCTATGGTGTGCCGTGTGAGGTTTTCACAGATCATCGTAGTCTCCCGTGCTTCTTCAATCAAAAGGATCTTAATTGGAGGCAGTGGAGATGGTTAGAGTTATTGAAAGATTATGATGTTACTATATTATATCATTCAGGGAAGGCCAACGTTGTGGTCGATGCATTGAGTAGAAAGGCAGTGAGTATGGGCAGCCTTGCATTTATTCCAGTCGGTGAAAGACCGTTGGCTTTAGAAATTCAGACTTTTGCTAATCAGTTTGTGAAGTTGGATATTTCGCCCAGCAGTATTCTAGCTTGTACAGTCGCTCGGTCTTCTTTATTTGAGCATATCAGAGATCGACAGGATGATGACCCGCATTTGATGGTCCTTAGGGCCATAGTTCGGCACGGTGGTGCCAAGAAGGGTACAGTTGGAGATGACGATGTTTTGAGGATGCAGGGTCATATATGTGTACCAAATGTTGACGGCCTTCGTGAGTTGATCCTTGAAGAGGCTCACAGCTTTAAGTATTCTATTCACCTAGGTGCAGCCAAAATGTACCAGAATTGAGGCAGCATTATTGGTGGAGAAGGATTTAAAAGGATATTATTGCTTATGTGGCTGGTTGTTTAAATTGCCAACATGTGAAGTATAAGCATTAGAGACCCGGTGGGTTACTTCAGCAGATAGAGTTTCCTGAGTGCAAGTGGGAGCGTGTCATTATGGACTTTGTTGTTGGACTCCCACGGACTCAGAGAAAATTCGACGCGGTTTGGGTTATTGTGGATAGGCTGACTAAAGCGGCACATTTCATTCCAGTGGCAAGTACTTATACTTCGGAGCAGTTGGCAGAGATATATATTCGAGATATTGTTCGCCTTTACGGTGTTCCCGTGTCTATCATTTCTGGTTGAGGTACGCAGTTTATCTCGCACTTTTGGAGGGCAGTTCAGCGTGAGTTGGGTGCCCGAGTTGAGTTGAGCACAACATTTCATCCTCACACAGACGGGCAGTCTGAGCGTACTATTCAAACCTTAGAGGATATGCTATGTGCTTGTGTTATCGACTTTGGAGGTTCTTGGGATCAGTTCTTGCCATTAGCGGAGTTTGCTTATAATAATAGCTATCAGTCAAGCATTCAGATGGCTCCTTATGAGGCATTATATGGTAGACGGTGCAGATCGCCAGTTGGATGTTTTGAGCCGGGAGAAGCTCGGTTATTGGGTACAAACTTAGTTCAAGAGGCCTTAGATAAAGTCAAGATCATACAGGATCGGCTACGTGCAGCTCAGTCCAGGCAAAAGAGTTATGTCGACCGTAAGGTTCGTGATGTGGCATTCATGGTTGGAGAGAGAGTATTGCTTCGGATATCGCCCATGAAGGGTTTTATGAGATTTGGGAAGAAGGGTAAGTTGAGCCCTAGGTATATCGGGCCGTTTGATATTCTTGATAAAGTGGGGGAGGTAGCTTATAGACTTGTGTTGCCTCCAGGGTTATCCTCGGTTCATCCGGTATTCCACGTGTCTATGCTTCGGAAATATCATGGTGACCAGTCACACGTGTTCGATTTCAGCTCTGTCCAATTGGACAAAGACTTGACAACGAGGAGGAGCCGGTAGCCATTTTAGACTGGCAAATTCGTCAATTGAGGTCAAAATGTTATCCTTCAGTTCGAGTGCAGTGGAAAGGATAGCCCGTTGAGGTAGCTACTTGGGATTCAAAGTCGGACTTGCAGAGTAGATATCCACACTTGTTTTCCAATTCAGGTAATCTTCTATGTCCGTTCGAGGACGAACGTTTGCTTTAGAGGTGGAGATTGTGATGACCCAAAGGGTTATTTTATGAATTAAGACTCTGTTCTAGGATTATTAGCCATAAAAAAGACTAATTTTAATTACCTCAATTTGCGTGCGCAGTCCAGGCGTGAAACCGGAAAGCTTTAATGTGAAAACTATGAGAAATAGTAATTCCTAGAGTTAAAATTTGGAGTTAGTTGACTTGGGTCAACATTTTGAGTAAACAGACTCGGATCTGTGTTCCGACGATCCCGGGAGGTCCGCGGTAAAATATGGACTTGGGCGTATGCCCGGAATTTAATTCTGAAGTCCCTAGCCTTAGAAATCAATTTTTGAAAGAAATTGTTTTGCTGGATTATCAATGGAATAAAGAAATAAATTAATATTTGAAACCATTGGTATCGGGCCCGTATTTTGGTTCCGGAGCCCGGTACATATTTTTTATAGTATTGAAGTATTATCTGTGAAATTTGGTGAGAATCAGAGTTGATTTGACATGATTCGGACGTCTGGTTGAGAAATAGTGAAATTTAAGTGTTCTTGAGAAAAATAATGAATTTTGAGGTTAAATTCATAGTTTTAGATGTTATTTTCATGATTTGATTGCACGAGCAAGTCTGTATGATGTTTTTAGACTTGCGTGCATGTTTGGTTCGGATCCCCGAGGGCTCGGGTGAGTTTCGGGTAGGCTACGGGATGTTTTACACTTGAGAAATTATGTTGTCATAACTGTACCTGGTGCACATTTCTTTTGTTCATCGCGTTCGCGTTACTTTGATCGCGAACGCATAGAGTAAAGAGGACTGGGGGTCTTTTTGTGCTATGCATACGCATAGCCTCTCACACGAACACACAGGGTTAAGTGGTCCTGGGGATTAGACAAGTCTCCTTCTACGCGAACGCGAAGGCCATTGGGCCTAACCCTACGCGAACGCGGACAAGACCCCGCGAACGCAAAGGCCATTGGGCTTGACCCAATGCGAACGCGGCAGGCCCATCGCGAACGCGATTAAGGCCTGCCCAGCCATATAAAATATGTTTTAAAAGTCGGGCAGAACCTATTTATTTCATATTTTTTGAACCACAAAGATCTAGAGGCGATTTTCTTCACACTAGTCATCCCCAAAGTATTGGTAAACAATTCTAAACTTGTCTCTTTCAGTTACCCAATTTTTTTCATCACTTTTCAATCAAAAATCAAGAACTTTCATGGTAGAAAATTGAGGGTTTAGGTAGAAGTATGGAATTTTATAAAAAAATCAAATTTTGACCTCGGATTGGGGTCGGATTTCAAAACTAATTGCATATTCGGGCTCGGGGGTGAATGGGTAAACGTAATTTGGTACGAATCCCGAGATTGGACCAAGCAAGCCCGGGGTCGGGTTTTAACGTTTTTTTAAAAAACTTAGGAAAATAATAATTTTTTAGTAAAGTTACTTCCTTTAGCATTAATTAATGATATTAAGCTAATTATGATTAGATTCGAGTGTGTTGGAGGTGAATTCAAAAGTAAAAGTTGTAATTGAGCAATGAGTGGCCTGCAGAATGGAGGTAAGTGCTTGGTTTAACCTTGACTTGAGGGAATAGGAATCCCCAACTAAATTGCTATGTGAAATTGCATGTGTGTGGTGTATAGGTGAGGTGACGAGTATCTATGCACCACCAATTTATCTGCTTAACATGATCCCTTTCCCCGTTTCCAATTATTTGCTTCCTGGCTTAACTGTTTCATGATCATTAATGTTTATATATCTATTTGGATTCGTTAACTTATTGTTAAGTATTGTTTCAAGTATTTTGGAAGTGTTGGTTGTTCTCTTGGTTTTGCTATGATACATAAGGATTGAGCTAGATGACAGTGTTACGGCATTTATATATGTTCCGGTTGGCTTCGTTGTGAAATGATAATTGATGAAGTTTATGAGTTTTACAGCTTCTGTTTACAATTGTTGGTACAAAAATATTGTGAAAGGCTTTGCCTAAAATGTGAAAGTTTTCGTAAATAAACTGATATGATATGTCTGGTGGGAGCGGGTTGCACGCCGCAATAAGGAGTAATAAGGGTGGACAGGTGGGATCGGGTTGCACGTCGCAACAGGAGAAAGAAAAAAAAAATATATATATATATAGGGAGGAGTAATAAGGAAGGACAGGTGGGAGCGGGTTGCACGCCGCAATAAGGAGTAATAAGGGTGGACAGGTGGGATCGGGTTGCACGTCGCAACAGGAGAAAGAAAAAAAAAATATATATATATATAGGGAGGAGTAATAAGGAAGGACAGGTGGGAGCGGGTTGCACGCCGCAACAAGGAGCAATAAGGGAGGACATTTATATTTTACTGATTTTGAATACAAAGATTTGGAAAAGCTAATGTCTTACTTTACTATTCTTTTCACATTTTACACTTACGGTTATTTCAAAAAGAGAACTTTGGAAATTTGGAAACTATGTGAGAACTTGGTTATAGTTGAGACCCGGTAAAGGCAGCTGAGTTATTTTATTTATGTTATAATTGCCCCGCCGTAGCCTCGTCACTACTTCTTCAAGGTTAGGCTTGGCACTTACTCAGTACATGGGGTCGGTTGCACTGATACTACACTCTACACTCTTTTGTGCAGACCCAGGTACCGTCCAGCGTTAGAGACTTTAGCAGCTGACTTTCATCATTCCAAGACACGAGGTAGATCTGCTGGCGTCCACAGATTCCTGGAGTCTTCTCTTAGTTTTATAGAGACTGTTTTATTTTCTCAAAACATATACATTATTTCTTTCAGCCCATTATTTGTAGTATTCTTAGAAGTTCGTGAATTGTGACAACAGACCCTGGGGTAGTCTTATAGTTACTTATTTAATTCGTGGCTCGGCTTAATTACTCGTTCATTATTTTATTGGTGACTTTTATTCTTTGGAAATTAAATAGACTTAGTTTGCTTTTAAATTGTTTTGTTATGATTAAATAGACTTTAATAGAAATTAATTAAACTAGTTCTAACATTAGCTTGCCTAGCAAGTGTGGTGTTAGGCGCCATCACGATCCCTAAGGTTGAAAATTTGGGTCGAGACATCGACGGCCCCATCTTCGCACCTGCGGGACCGCATCTGCCAATCACTCCATCACTTATACGATCCCCAGCCCCTACTGCCAAACTTCGTTTCTACGGAACACCTTGCGCAAGAGCGCGTCCACTTCTGCGGATTTCTCCTCCCCACCTGCGCTCCCCAACTGACTTCTCACTACTCGCACCTGTGCGCACCAAGTCGCTTTTGCGACTCCGCACCTGCGGGCCTTTTCTCACATGTGCGGTTGCACGAGACCTGACCATACCAACACTTCCACAAGTCCAAAATCCAATCCGTTTTCAATCTGAATCACACCTGAGCCCCCCCCCCCCCCCCCCCCCCCCCCCCCTCCCCCAAACCCTAAACAAACATACCAACAAGTCTTAAAACATCATACGAACTTAGTTGAGGCCGCAAATCACTTCAAACAACATCCAAAACACGAATCGCGCCCCAATTTAAGCTTAATGAACCTAATGGATTTCCAACTTATACAATCGATGCTGAAAGCTGTCAAACCAACTCCGATTTACCTCAAATTTTGCACACCAGTCATAAATGACACAGCGGACCTATTCCAACTTTCGGATCCAAAATTCAAGCCCAGCAACCATAAAGTCAACTCTTGGTCAAACTTCTCAACTCTCCAAACCTCAACGTTTCCAAATTTTGCTAATTCAAGCCAAAATCATCTAGGGGCCTCCAAATCAATATCCGGACACACTCTTAAGTCCAAAATCACCATACGGAGGTATCGGAACCATCAAAACTTCATTCTGGATCCATTTACACATAAGTCAACATCCGGTCAACTTTTTTAACTTAGGCTTCAAACCTTGGGACTAAGTGTGTCAACTCATTCTGAAACATGCTTGGAACTAAACCAACCACCCCGACAAGTCACATAACAAATGAACATAGATAAGCAATAAATGGGGGAACGAGGATATTAACACTCAAAACGACCGGTCGAATCGTTACAATTAAACTTTTGGTCTAATATTACCCTTGCCGTTAACAGAACTTCACCCTGGGGATAAATTCAAATATTAGTTAAAATTTGAGAGGTAAAATTAAAATTTTTCACGAAAAATATGGACACATGGAGTTTATATTTGCTAATGGAAAGAATATGAATAGAGCAAAATGTAAATAAGGGCAAAATCGAGCAATGTTGGATAGTACAAGACAAATTTGAACCTTTTTCTCGTAAATTGCACTTTTAATTCAAGAAACCAAGAAGGGTCAAAAATACCCTTGTACTATTGAATATTGTTTAAAAGTTACCCTTCGTTATACTAATTGATCCATAATATCCCTACCGTCTTACTATTAAACAAATATACCCCCAAGTTAACGAAAGGGCCACGTGGCGGATATTTAAGTCATGTGGTCCATCCGAGTTTAATTTTTATACTGACCCGACCCAGTACCTATTACCCAACCTAAACAGTATACCCGCTTAACACTTAAAGAGTCATATCCTAGGCCGCTAAAACAAGATCACGGATCGGTGACCGCGAGCGATCACGGCAGAATCACTCCTTTGTGACTGACGAACCACGCGAATGATTCACACATCTAAACTGAGACTATTTAGCGGTGAATCGTGTCGCCACCGCCGACAGCTTGGAAGAGCAGCAACCTTGATGATGACGATTATTCCAATTCTAGTGAGAAAAATCGAAGTTGTGTAGTGGATTATTTGATCTCACCGGTACTGTAGATGCCATAAGTAAAATACCTTAACTTTGGCTGTTCTTTCAATCCTCAAAGAAAATAAGCATATTCAAATTTTAGAATAGAAATAAATAAGGGAAGCATATATCAAGGCGATTGATTCTTAAGAACGAAAAAAAACTTCCATTGTAAAATCTATTCAGTAATTCACGGATATAGACATACAGCAGATGACTCTTAAGAAACAAAAAATCTCCCACTGTTTTCAATTTTCGCTTTACTCTACCTTAGCCCCAAAATTGCCATTTCATATCACCTAAGTCATCTCTTTCTAACATCCAAACCTAGCTTTACCCAACAAAAAAACCAGCAAAAAAGTCTATATTCGAGAACAAGTTGATCTTTAACTTGAAAGCCAGTACCAGAAAAACGATAAAAAATGACAAAGAAATGGAAAGTCAACACGATGAAGGAACCGAAAAAGAAGAACAAGACTAAGTGAACATGCCGGCAGAGTGACTGATAAGAAGAAGAAGAAGAAGAAGAAGAAGCGGGGATGGGTGGGGAAAAGGGAAAGAGGGGAGTTGGTAAGGGTTAAAATATTTCCCATGTGGCAAAAAAGTGACAATCCCACGTGCTAATCAAAAAGAGTAGGAGCTAATTAATAATTTTTTGATTATGAATAACAGTGTATTTTTTAGGTTGGGCAGCGGGTACTAGGTCAGGTCAGTATAAAAATTAAACCCGGATGGACCACATGACTTAAATATCTGCTATGTGGCCCTTCCGTTAACTTGGGGGTATATTTTTTTAATAGTAAGACGGTAAGGATATTATTGATCGATTAGTATAACGGATTGTCACGACCCCAAATCCTAACAGGTTGTGATGGTGCCTATCGTGGAACTAGGCTAGCCAACCATCACATAACTACACATTTATTTAAATATAATTTCTCAAAAATCAATAATAACCAACAAACTGAGTATAAAAATTTCTCTAAGTCTTTAAACCGCAATAATAATCTAATAGTCTAAACAAATCCCCCAGAACTGGAGTCAACCGATCACGAGCATCTAAGAATAAAACTAACTCTACTAATGTCATAAACAATGTCTAGGAATAAAATACTAATACTGATAAAGGAAGGGGAATGGAGAAGCTGTGGGTGCTGGACAGCTATCTCGAAATCTCAAAAGCTGGCGATAACGAACTCGGATGGCTTCTGCTCCGAACCAGTACCTGGATCTGCACACAGAGGTGCAGGGAGTAATGATGAGTACGCCAACTCAGTAGTAATGAAAATAAATCACAGTCTGAAGAATAAGAAACACACAGCAACGAATACACCAATCCACAAAATAGTAAAATGCCAAGGCTCAATAAAGTGTACATAAGTTCGAAAACCGATTTCCATAAAAATCCTTTGAAACAAGTATATTTTCCAATATTTCTCAGTAAAACTCCTGAAAATATCAGTATGAAAAATGAAGTGAATCATAATCAAAACTCAGTAAAACATCATCATAAAACTGCCCCTCGGGCCATAATCATCACTCACAAATATTCCCTTCGTACCTCACCATCACTCAGTAACAGTCACTCAGCACCTCACAGTCACTCATATCTCCTAATCACTCGTCACTCGGCACTCAACACTCGCACTCAGTAGGTACCTGCACTCACTAGGGGTGTGTACAGACTCCGGAGGGGCTCCTTCACCCCAAGCGCTATAAACAAGCCAAATCATGGCAATCATCACTCAGGCACTCGGCCTCTCTCATATCATCAATATCCTCACAATATAGGTTCTCGACCTCACTCATATCATCAATATCCTCACAATATAGGCTCTCGGCCTCACTCAGTCAGACGCTCTCAACATGCCACTCGGGCCATGAATAAACGGGGTTCTCAACCCAAACAATATGTCATTTCAGAAAATAATAATATCAACAAATTTGAGTGTCAACAATTTAACAAGAAAGACTGAGTGGAAAATCAAAAGTTAACACAGTGAGGAAAAACCATAAAACAGCCCCCCAGGGGTTTATACAGATCGGCACTAGGCCCCAAACGTGGCTTACAGCCCAAGTATATCAATTCATAATAATATTATTTAACATATGCTTTAGAAGCGGTTTCGCAACTCCATAGTTGCCTCAAAAGGATCAATTTTCCAAAATTCCAATTCGTGCCCGCCCCACACTCGTCATCCAGTGTGTGCGTCAATCCAAACCCGTGAAAGGGTGTAAAGTCCGGGGTTTCATACCCTCAGGACAGGATTTAAAGACATTACTTACCTCAATCTAGCCCGAAAAGCTATTCCGCAACGCGTTTTCCCCTCGAATCAACTTCCGAGTGCTCCAAATCTATAATTTCAGATTCATAACATCAAAACATGCTAAAGGATTGAAACCCAATCGAAAAATCTCAACTTTATGCACAAAACCCGAAATTAGTCAAAACCCGACCCCCGGGCCCGCTTCTCGAAACTCGACAAACTTTATACCAAAATGTTACTCATCTCACGAGTCCGTACATATAAAGAACTCTGAAATCGGAGTCCGTTTGACCCCTCAAATCATCCCTACAAGGTCTCATAATCACAAGCCCTAATTTCACATTTTCCACTGATTTTCATAAATTAAACACTGTTAATTTGGTCCTTAATCACATATAATCGAGTTATGGGTCCAAAATCCTTACCTCAATGAAGAACAATCATTTTCCCTCTTCAAAATCGCCCCAAAAGCTCTATTCCCGTTCAAAAATGGTGGAAAAGTCGGCAAAGGTCGCAGAGGGTTTTAATTTATACTGCCCAGGCTTATAACTCATCGCGATCGCGAAGCACAAATTCCCAGCTGTCCAAAATTACTCTCTGCGATCGCGACTAGACCTATGTGATCTCGAAGCTTTACCTCCCAGGCTTATGCGATCGCGGACCTCTGACCGCGTTCGCGAAGAAAAAGCACGTGGCCCCCAGACTTGACCTGCTAACCTTACGCAATCGCGACTAACCCCACGCATTCGCGATGAACAAATCTCCAGTGCTACGCGATCGCACCCCAATCTACGCGATCGCACTGAACAATTTCCTCCAGGCCTCATGCAACACTACGCGATCGCGGACCTTTCCTCGCGATCGCGATGAACAAATCGATGATGTGTTAACACCAGAAAACCAGCATTATTCCTAAGTCCAAAGGTGCTCGTTTGAGCATTCGAAATACACTCGAGGCCCTCGGGACCTCAACCAAGCCTACCAACATATCCCATAACATCATTAAAACTTAGTCGAGCCCTCGAAACACCAAAAACAACACAAAAAGCACCCAAATCACCTCGAATTCAAGCCTATGAACTTTGAAATTTCTAAATTCCACCAACGATGCCGAAACTATCCAAAACACATCCGATTGACCTGAATTTTTCAGACATACATTAAGAACATGTTCCAACTTTCGGAATTCCATTCCGACCCCGATAGCCTATTTTCCACTGCCGGCCGGAAATCGCCAAAAACTAACTTTCGCCAATTCAAGCCTAATTCTACACCGGACATCACAAAAATATTCTGAACACACTCCTAAGTCCCAAATCATCTAACGAAGCTATTCGAACCATAAAATCCGCATTCCGATGTCGTTTACCAATAAGTCAACTCCTAGTTGACTTTTTCAACTATAAGGCTACTTTAAGAGACTAAGTGACTAAATTCTCACTACAACCATTCTGAACCCGAGCCAACCGACTCTAACACATCATAAATAGTATAACCAACATATGACAAGGCAAAAAAAGTATTAATAATGCATATTCTACGGAACGACCGACCGGGTCGTTACACGGATGGTAACTTTAAACAATAATAAATAGTACAAGGATATTTTTGACCCTTCATCGTTCAAGAAATACAAAGAAAATCCAAAGGATCATTCCTATGTTGGAATATTTCATGTGTAAACAAGACCAAAAGCTTTTTCATGGGTTAAAACAAAGAAGTGTTTTCCTCATTTCTTGTTGGGGTTTTGTCCATTGTCGAAATTCTCTCATCTAAAATAGTAAACAAAGAGAATATTCCGAGTTAGTTAAGAGACGGCATGTCCAACTACTCCACATCTTCCAGCAAACAACTCGCTAGCTATATTACCTGCACATAGATAAAGTACTGACTTCTCTAGCAAAGCAAACCAATGCATGAAATGAATTCGGATTGGGTGCTCTCCTTTCAGAGCCACAACCAAGATTTTGCCATTCGACAATTTTGTGCTGCTGCCCGAATGAACGATCAAGAACTGTTGGATTTTAGAAAATATGCAAGCAGCAAGAAGGTTGAAAAATAAGATTGAAAAACTATCTCTAAAATTTTATTAATCATAGGGCTTTAAATAGCCAAATAAATAAAGTAGTAGACTTCTCCTATAACTAAATTACTAAACTCTTATTATAATTAAAATTCTGAATCTTCTAGCAGACTCCTCCCAAAACTAAACAACTAACTATCCTAGAAAACAGTAGCAGTAACAAATGCAAAATCCAACACTCCTCCTTGCTTATGTTGTTGCAGTCTAAAGAAGGTCATCCTCAATTCCTTCTTCTGCTATTAGCGTTTGTGCATGAGCATCTTTGAACTTGCACACTTGTGTAACATGACCTTTTTGTTTTCAATTTCCACATAATGCATCAGGTCTCCACCAACAAAAAATTTCAAGTGTGTTTTCTTTTTGCAATATTTGCAATAAGGATAATCAACTTTTTCTTTTTGGTGTTTCACAGAAAAAATACCTTCAGTAACTTTTGTCTGAAGGCCCTTCTTTGCTCTTGTGCTTGAAGAGAACTTATTAATTCTGCAACAGAGATGGTAGAGAGATCTTTAGACTCTTCCAGAGAGGAAATTTTGGATTCAAATCTCTCGGGAATTGTCACAAGAAGTTTTTCAACTATCCTGTTATCTTTGAAATCCTCGCCAAGTAACTTGATTTTATTGACAATTAAAGAAATTCGGTCAGAATACTTAGCGATAGTCTCGTCATATTGCATTCTAAGAGATGCAAAATCTCATTTCAAATTTAAAATCTGATTTTGTCTACCTCGTTCACTTCCTTGATACTCCTGTTTGAGTGTTTCCCAAGCTTTTTTTGTTGTCTCACATGCAATGATTGTAGAGAAGATTGAATCTGCAACTGAATTTTGAATTATAGTTTTGGCTTTGTATTTTTTGGTTTTCTCATCTGAATGAGCTTTGATTTGGGCAAGGGTAGGATTTGCAGGAAGTGATTGTATAAGTGTAACTCCATTACAACTTCCCATAGATCATAAGTTTCAAGAAAAAATTTCATCTTCACTGACCAAATCTGATAGTTTCACTAGTGAAAGTTTGTGGGGTATTCAAAGAGAGACCGCTACTTGCCATTGTTAAACATTTGGTTAAAAATCGGTATGGGTAAAAATGTGTATGGTTTAAAAGTGGTTGAAATTGGTTATTTTTCAGCGAATTTAGAGATCCGTCAAGATCAATGGAGGCTCTGATACCACTGTTATGGATTTTAGAAAATATGCAAGCAGCAAGAAGGTTGAAAAAAAGGATTGAAAAACTGTCTCTGAAATTTTATTAATCATAGGGCTTTAAATAGCCAAATAAACAAAGTAGTAGATTCCTCCTACAACTAAATTACTAAACTCTTACTATAATTAAAATTCTGAATCTTCTAGCAGACTCCTCCTAAAATGAAATAACTAATTATTCTAGAAAACAGTAGCAGTAACAGATGCAAAATCCAACAACAACAACAACATTCACAAAATAGTATAAGTGAGTTGTACACTTATACTAGCACCCCTGATCACTCAGCCTCTTCCCAGGAGGAGCAAGAATTTGTTTATAGCTTCTTACACATTGATTCTTACGACAAAGATCCTCTTCTCAACAAGTAAATGTTGATATTGAGGAACTTGGAGACTTCACATCAATGATACTCAATGAATACAGTTACGAGAATCTATCAATGTTGACTGATGAAGAACCAAGGTATACCGAGCTGGAGGCTTGTAGCTCAAGCGATGATCTTATGAGAAAACAATTAGCCATGTCCATGTGGAGGCAGAGGTGGATCAAGGGCTTCAGCTTGTACATTTGCTCTTCATTTGTGCTGAGGCTGTAGGTTGTAGGGACACTCAATTTTCTGATTCATTGCTTACTCAAATCTGGCTTGCAGTCAGCCTTTTTGGTGACTCACTTCAAAGGGTCTCCTATTGCTTTGTTGTGGCACTTCAATCCAGACTAAAGCTTCTACAACATAGAATAATGCAGGTGCAACATTAATACAGGACGAGTTAGCAGCTTCGTCTAGAGCGGAGAAAAGAGAGGCCTATCATTGGTTGCACCAAATCACTCCGTACATGGCTTTTGGTTTCATGGCTGCAAATGATGCTATCTGCAAAGGTTACAGAGGGAAAGAATGCTTGCATATCATTGATCTTGGCATGCTCCATATTTTTCAATGGTAATCCTTAATTAGAACGTTAAATGCGCAACCAGACTCACCTCCTCCGAGACTAGTTCGCATCACAGGCATTCTTGAAGATACTCATGATTTTATGGAGCTTGAACTTGGATTGAAGGACCTTATAGATGAGGTTGCTGCTACTTCCTCAGGAAATATTCATCTAGAGTTCCAAGTGATCAAGGAGCCAGTATCAGCATCGCTCTTCACTAGGGAAAAGCTTGATGTAAGAGAAGGGGAGGCTTTAATTGTGAAAAGCGTCATGCAGTTGCACAAGTATGTAAAAGAGAGCAGGGGATCTCTCAAGACCATTCTTCAAGACATCAAGAAATTAGGTCCTGCTCTAGTTACTGTGGTGGAACAGGACGCCAATCACAATGGCCCTTTCTTTCTAGGAAGATTCTTGGAATCACTTCACTATTACTCTGCCATTTTTGATTCGCTTGAAGCTAGCCTCCCACGGGACTCCACCACAAGGATTAAGATAGAGAAGTGTCATTACGCAGAGGAGATTCGAAACATTGTGGCATATGAAGGATCGAATAGGATCGAGAGGCATGAAAGAGCAGACCAATGGTGCAGGCAACTTGAACGTGCTGGATTTCAGGTAGTAGGATTGAAGTGTATGATGATGCTTTCAGTCTATGGTTCCGATGGTTATACTCTAGGCAGTGAGAAGGGAAGCCTTCTGCTGGGATGGAAAGGAAGGCCAATAATGTTTGCATGTGCTTGGGAAGTCCACAATGTTGCATCCTCCTGATATATTAGTGGACAATTCTTGTTGTTGAGTCGCCTCATTTGAGAAAAAAATACTAACCAACAAGGAGGTTCCTATCATTTCACTGGAATTGAGTTTCAGCAGCGATGCTAGCTTTGAATTTTTACAGCTCGCTACATTACCATTTAACCTGAATTATTTTGCCCCACAAATTTTGAGTTTTCATTATTCACTTTTTGATATCCAACTAACAAGATATGATATCCGGTGAAGAATCCTCATTTTTTCTGAAAGCACATGACTTTGGCAGTTGGAGACAACATTGACCATAGTCAGACACCCAATCTTTCACAAAGGTCTGTATATTTAGGGCACCAACCTTTAAGAAGCTTTCTGATAATATTAGACCTTCCAGGTCCGGAAACTTGCAATAAATCAACTACCTCCTTCCTTGGTAGAAGTAGATGAATAGACACTAAAAAAGTAGGGAAATTTACTTTTATTGGAGAAAAAAGGGCATCCTAGTGAAGGCATCCCGCGTTCACACAGAGTCCGGGGAAGGGCCGCACCCAAAAGGTGTGACACTGGCATCACGCGTTCATATAGGGTCCAGGGAAGGGCCGCACCCCAAGGGGTGGTACTTTTATTGGAGCAGTAGATGAATATCCAAGGGCACTGATGCAAACCTCAGCAGAAATGCTGCAGTTTCAAAGGTTAACCGAATTGACTGCAAAATGTGTCACGAATTTTTCAATTGTGAAATACTATAAATGATTGTCATGCCATGAAGTACTCTCGAACGAAAAAAAGACTTCTTTTCTTACTTTTCCCAAACAGGATACACAAATATAAGTTTGCAGTAGCTCTCCCTGATACAAAAGTGATTCGCATATCTAGAGTAATTGTTTATATAGATGTCGGAGCATATTCTTTGCTGCTCCAATAAAATGAATAAATTTACCACATAAACAAGTGGAAGGTAGACAACTATTAGTTAGATGCCTTGTGACCGGTAGTTTTGTTCTGGGAAGCAGAAGACAATACTCGTAATCGACTAGCAATTTCTGTAAAAGACGGCCTTGATGCAGGATTAGGGGCCCAGCATTGCTCCATCAAGCACCTCCATTCTGGATCACAGTAGCTAGGAATTGTTGGCCTCAGTGTATTGTTCACAATACCTCCTGCATACGAGGAAGAATGTATTAAAATGACTAGCCTGATCAAAATAGCACATCGACAAAAGAACAACACTATGGGTCAACATCATAAAAAGGTTCAAACCGGGGTATAAATTGTAAACAAGATTATGCATAAGGAATAATGTAGCAAAATGACTAGCCTGATTAAAATAGCAAATCAACAACAGAACAAAACTGTTGAATAACACTAGGGGTCAACGTCATATAAAAGGTTTAAACTGGGACATAAGTTGCAAACAAGATTATGCATAATTGAATTGACATTGCAAACAAGATTATGCATAATGGAATTGACTTCCAGCTTTGCCTTTGCTGTTTAGTAATCCTCTGATGCTGCCAGCAATTAAACAATTGTTTTAGGCCCTTGGGAGTCACCAAATAAATTTTAGAACATTGCCCAAATTTGTTAAGATTTGACAGCAATGCATGAAAAGATGTCTGGTTTGATTCAATTCAATTCTCAGAGAAATAATTCTACTACAAAAATTAAACCCTCGTCTTTGTAATTTCTCTTTAGTCATGCAAGCACCAGGTGTTGCAACCCATCCAAAACACACCATTTTAGGTCTCCGGATCATCTCTGGGTGAATATGAAGCGCATGGATACAATTGGAAGACAATTTCAAATCAGCTTTATCTACGAACATGGAAGCTAGTTATAGGATTTATCGAGAACTTCCCCTCTACTGGATGTCCTTTGTATTGAGTCCTCCCTATCCTTAATTATCACCATTGAAGTCGATTTTTGCAGCAGAAGGTTAACACCTCCAAATCTCCCAATCATTAGGATGTCTCCTGAACTGTAAGTTCCATCCATTTTCAGAAGAGCAATCAGCAATCCTTGTGTTAACAAGAGAGAACAATTCTAGAAAAAGATCTTTTAGTGTCATATCTATCAATTTTTCACTCAAAGTATGAATACATACGGAGACACTTAAAGTTGGCACGATTTTTCATTTAGACACCTGAACTTAGGGGTGTTCCTAATGAGCACGTACATTACATGAACTTTGTTCCAATTAGGCACTTCTTGCTGAGTTGACACATAGAGTGAGTTTCACCCAATATAGGCGCGTGAAGAGCCCAAAAAGTAGTTTTTTTTTTTGTCTTTTTTATTTCCTTCTTCTTCTTTATGTCCACCACCATTTCCACCATTGTCTCCTCCACTTTCACCATTTCCTTCTTCTTTATCAGTGTCACTACTCATATCCAATTGAAGATTAAAGCAATTAATTTAAGCTTAAGTTCTCAAATTCTATCACCTTTCTGTGTTACAGAACTCTCAATTAATTTAAGCTTAAGCTCTTTTTTTTTTTAAGGAAAGTAAAAAAAAATTACAATAACACGTTAATATCAGAGACCGAAATACTAAGTTCTTCAAATCCAGCCATAGAAAGGACTAAATAGAAGAAAGACTATAACAAACTTCAGACGGGGAATTTAATCCCTATATCAAATTGGTTTGCTTTTACTTGCAAAGTGAAGCTAATATGCAAGGAGGTGGATTGAAAGGTTTCCTGGAGTGAAGAACAGCATTAATTAAAATTGTTCTCCAGGAGCCCTTCTTCATTTAACCCCCATCGCCGAATCCTTCTTCTTCACCCCACCCATCTCCAACCGTCACTCTTCTCTAGGAGCAGCCCCCCTATTGATTAAAACTGAAATGAGTCTGAGTTCTTCATTTCAAATCGAAACACCATTAATGGGGTCTTTAAAAAGCTTGAAGGTTTAAAATGGGTTACTTGATTTGATGAAAGTTTGTGAATTAATGTTGGGGTTGCCTTCGGGTCGTCGTGGGGAATCTTTAACCGAAGTTATAACAAATTTGGAGGAGTTTCTCTTAAAAGTTTGGATTAAAATCTTAGTTGGAACAAGAACACACATGAAAATAGTGAAGAACACCAAGAACACACATTAAATAGATTTAACATAGTTTTTCCTCTCTTTTTTTACTCAAAAATCCTCATTTATTCGCCATTTGCCACATCAGCAGCAAGTGTATTCCACACGCTTTGTAAGTTTCACTAATTGTCAAAAGAGTGTCTAATTAGAACAAAGTTTGTGTAATGTACGTGCTCGTTAGGAACACACCTAAGTTCAGGTGTCTAAATGAAAAATCATGCCAACTTTAAGTGTCTCCGTATGTATTCAGCCATCTTTTTTCTTTGCGCACTTTTAATTAAGTATTTTCTTGGAACTCTTTCCATGAT
Organism: Nicotiana undulata; assembly: GCA_005239495.1. Taxonomy (NCBI): domain Eukaryota; kingdom Viridiplantae; phylum Streptophyta; class Magnoliopsida; order Solanales; family Solanaceae; genus Nicotiana; species Nicotiana undulata. The sequence goes on from ML267727.1 coordinate 38,052, forward strand.
CCTCTTATTTTCTTCCATACTGCTACATCATCAGGAGCTAACACTAGATTGGAGCACTAGTCTCCATCATTTCCATAATTTGAGATTATCACCTCCATAAATCATTACTATTGTCACTAAATCTCCAAAGCCACTGACACAATAAGCATTTATTGAGAAGTCTTAGAGACTTTACTCCCGTTCCCCTCTCTTTATCTTTCATAACAGTGGGACCATTTAACTAAATGTATTTTCCCCTTCCAGAACTTCCTTCCCCTAAGAAATCATTCCTCAACTTGTTTCATCTCTTCTCCACCTTTGTTCGGATTGGAATTAGAGATATAATATATGTTCTAATTCCATCCAATACACCGTTTATTAAATTCAATCTCCCACCAAATGACAAGTATTGCCTTTGCCGAGGTGCCAACTTCTTTCCGCATTTATCAACGATGCCTTGCCAAACCCACCAACTTGCTTTGCTCCAAAAGATAGGCCCAAATATACTGTTGGAAATTGTTCTACCTTGCTCCTCATTGTTTCCGCCGCTTATCCAATTCTTTGTGTGCGTTAACAGAAAATATACTGCTCTTTCTCTTTGCCAAGTTAACTTTCAATACAAACATTGCTTCAAAAGCCAATGAATCCCTCTTATATATAATAATTGCTCTCACTCTCTGCTTTACATAATAGCAAAGTTTCATCTGCATACCTTCTATATTAAAGCCTTTGATCCATCCATCTGCAACTACTTTCCTCGATATAAGACTTGAGATTTTCATCACAAATACGAACAAAAAAGGAGATAAAGCTTGTCTTAAGCCCCTTTTTGACTTGCAGATCCACTTACAGTGGTGAAAAACTGAAGAAACTTCTCATTGACATTTTCTTATAACCGAGAATCTCTGAGGGCTAGTGGTGCATGGTTCGAAACTCGACGGATAATGGGCCCACCCTTCTCCATTTATATATCAGTCTTTTTGTCTATGGCGTGGTTCGGACCCATGACCTGCGCCTAACCACATAGCATATGTTGCGCTTTTTTTATTAGAGTTTGAGCCAACCTTGCATGCACCTAGACTATTCCATCAGGTACCTGTTATGTCTCACCAACATAGGTACTGGGTAACTCTGCTCACCAAAACTTAGGCAAATGGAAAATCACCTAGTATTTTTTTTTCTTTTTTGGAACTCTGATGCGATTTGCACCTCGGTCTCCAAGGTTTTTACTCACTTCATTGACTACTAGGTCACTCCCTTGGGTGTTACATCACATGTTGAGCTCTTACCACTAGATCAAAGCACTGGGGGCAGAAACTTCTCATCGACCCGAGACATGCTCCATATATAGGAGTCATAAGACTCACAAACTATGGTAGGTAACCAATTTCAACAGTAATAAGGGAAGTAAATATCCTATAACTAAATATAGAATGTTCCAAGGTATCCGAACATTCTATAAGAGTTTCTTTTTTCAAGTAGAATGAATCAAAACATGTATAAATCTAGACACATATTCTCTTGGTATTGTATAGAACTCCTCAAAGCTCAAACTCAAAGTGAGAAACCAACTTGAGTTTGTTTATCTTGGAAACATAAAAGTTAAAGTGAAATCTCACAGGAATAGTGAACAATCACCATAAAGAAAAGCATTGTTGGAATGTTTTTCCCCAGTTGGTAACTGCACAATGAAAAAAAGTGCCTCTTGCACTATACACAGAAAGGAATCTTTTCTTAATCTTGGAAAAGAGATATGGTGTTGTAATCAGCACAACTTGAATTGGTAAAACAACAAGAAAGTCAACGTATAGAGAAAGGTGTCGGTTTGCACAAAGTAGCAGCGCCACTCGCAGGAGAGATAGTAGCACTAGAACGATCGCTGGAGAGATGAACAACGCTTTAAGCCTTGAACGATCTCAGGAGATGCCAGAGAGGAGCATGCACAAATGGTTGCAAGAGAGATGACTAACGGATATACAAATTGGTTCAAGACACAGTAACTAGTTTATAACAGTTAAGATCGAGATTCCTACTTAGCATGCTGATTCGAAACCAAAAAAGAAAAGTAATGCTGATGTACAATTTAGTTCAAGACAGTATCCTAGCTCATAACACACTAATTTGATACCACCTAATCTTTAAACATAGAAAAGAAAAGAGCTGACCTATAATAGCTCCATAATGCATGTTGGCATAAGGTTCCTCCCCAGTGAGAATCTCCCACATGACAATGCCAAAAGAAAACACATCGACCTGTTGAATAGTCAAGAGAAAAGAAGATTGCTAAAAGTTCCCATAAGCTTGATAAGTACCTAAATGTAGGGAGTACAGATGAAGAAAATGCCGACTCCCAACTCTCTAACTATTCCGATTATCACATCAAACATGTAAAAAACATCTGAAAAGACTGTTGTGACTTCCTATGATTCTATAAAGTCCATAAATATTGAAATAGCAACCAAGTGCTCTCCTTTTACGAGAAAATTTGAGGAAGAAATGACTTCCATCCTTAAAGCAATACAAACTGTTATTGCCTTTTAACATTTTCTATCATTTTAGTGTTTTTAAAGGGATCAAGAAGTGCATTAGCACAGCACAGACTTGAAATTCTCTGTTTTCTAAAGTGAGATAAAGAGAGAGACATGAGGTTGTCATCTTACTTTTTCAGAAACTTTGCTGCTGCTACCATTTAGCAACTCTGGAGCCATCCATGGTAGTGTTCCTCTCACACCACCAGAAACCAAGGTGTTTCGCTTTATCTTTGACAAACCAAAATCACCTACCTAGCAGGTCCATCACAAAAATATCAAATACTAATTTCACATTTTCTGGCAGATAGTTTACAAGGAACCTCAACTCATATTCCTTTTTTTTAATGGGTAACTCAAGTTATATGCAATATCATCAGAAAACCAAATAATAAATTTAAGATCATCTAATTAAACAACAATAATATCATGATTAGACCTTGCAAATTGGTCGCGATGGATCTTTCAAATTCACCAGCAAATTGTCACATTTCAGATCAAAATGCACAATATTCTTAGAGTGCAAGTACTCCATTCCAAATGCCGCATCCATTGCTATTATGAGTCGTTTACAGCGATCAAGATGTCTGTAAAAGGTGAATATTATGACATAACAGGGGAACAAGGCTCAAAATAGAAAGAGAGTGGATGTCGTTTCATGTTCTCGGAGAAACTAACGATCCAGATATTTTGTTTGGAATGCGTGCAAATTTCTGAGAGCTAATAAGTGGGGTTCTACCTATCTTTGCGGATCAGAACATGCCTTAGCGAACCATCAGCCATGTACTCCGCCACGGTAGCTAATGTACCCCCAGGTCCATCTTTCACTGCACCATAAAATGCCACAACATTTGGGTGGTGAAGCTTTGACAAAATCTCAGCTTCTCTCCAGAACTCTATGGCCTGGAAGGTGGAAAGACTATGAGTAGCTGATCTGATAGAGCTTTAACACACATACTTTAGGCACTAGGCAAAGCTATGAAGAGAAAGAGGGGGAAAACCGCTTGGGTCCGTAGGGTTAAGGTTACCAATCTCTCTAGTTCTGATGATTGCCCAGTGAAGCAACTCTTCTTTATCCGCTTAATGGCAACATCCGTTCCTCTCCATTTTCCATGATACACTGTGCCAAATGTGCCTGAACCAAGTTCTTTTAGTTCCTCGAGGTCTTCATTCTTAATGATCTGCAAGAAAGCAATGTGAAAATGAGAACTATTGAGAACTCCTTTGTCCACCTCCCACCCCGCCCCCCTCTATAATACAAAGAGTGAAGCCTAGGAGAAGCTTAGGATTTTTAAGCAAAGAATTTATGGAAATGAATTTGACAGCAGGCTGTTTAATATAGCAGATCGTACACCCACTCTTCTGCCCAGTTTATAGCAGTATGTTTGATACAGCAGGAAATAAGAGCATTAGTAAGGCGATAGTAGGATATTTCCAAGACATGGTGCCCATTCAGTATCTGGCAATAGGAAAGGAAAGAAAAGAAAAATCAATGTATTTGAAAACTCCCGTCTATCACATCAAAAGCTTCCAGCTGCTGTCTACCCAAACTTTCCTCCTAGCAAATGTACAAAATATACATAGTTAGACATATCACTCTCTCTCCAGTCTCCCCACAGGTGAAAGTCCATTGTGTCCCCTGCCTTTACTCCCTTCAGGTTCAGGATTACATAAACGCTTTTCCTTTTCTCAGCCTTTTAACTTCAAGGACAATATCCATTTCCTTCCTAAAGTGCATGTTCGTGCATGTAATAGCATGCAAATGAATAGAAAGGTAAGTCCCCTCCCTTCCTTCACGAGCACCCTAACATCTTTCATTTCCCAGCCTTTTTACTCCAGGAACATATCTATTTCCTCCCCTAAAGCCATAATTTACGAACAGTTCAATTACAACAGACTGGTGCACAAGAATCTAGCTCCAAACTTACAACCGTTAGTAGTTTTCATCACAATAAAAATCCACAGGTTGCAAGCATAATTTACGAATTCCTTATGTGCCTCACTCATCTTTAGATTCAAAAATGCAAAATTTGAAAGATTACCTGCAGGGAGTTGATGTCAATATCCGCAAGTGTACGACCTAGAGGCAGTCCAACGTTTTTAAACCCATCCTAAGAGCACAAGGGATCAAAGATTTCTTAGGAAAAAAATAGACACTAAGACAAGAAGCTCTATTAGATCATATATTGGCAGAAAAACGCACCTCAGAATCAATGTCTAAAGCCCTAGATTTGTCCATCATATCATCATCATGCATGTCCTCGCTAACTTCTGTTTGGGTTGCACCAAACCCTAATTGAAGTTGACTATCAACATCCCCAAGTGCATGAGGCAGCTCTTTGGGACCATCCTCAGCACCATTTCTTTGTGGATCCAAGTTGATTGTTGAGGGCATACATTCATTAGCTGGAGGAGGCTCTTCATTAAAATTTTTGAGACCCGGTGTGAATGCAATGTGATCTTGGTCAATTAGCGAAATATCTTTCTTAACAAATTCATCACCTACCAATTTTTGAAAAAATGACCAGTGTTTTGGTTCCTCATTTTGCATGTTTAAACTCATACCAGCTCCATCCTGCTGAACTGGAGAAATATCAGATGAACTATTAGAAAGTATAGCTTTTGCAAATATATCAGATAGGATATCACTAGGGAACCGGTCATTAATATCAATCAAGATATCTCCTTGCTCAGATCTGGGTAACACAACAGATGGTTCCCCTTGAAAAGCACACTCTTTGTATTTTCCCGTCCAATCTGAAGATTGAGATTGCTCTTGAGAGTTAGTATATGTGAACTCGCTGCCAGCCTTATTACCCTGATGAATTTCAAGATGAATGCCACCCACATCTTCGTGGTGGTTTTCAGCATCTACATAGGTCAGTGGACTTAGCCTTGATCCACCATCCTCCATCCGCTCGACTAAATAGTTTGTATACTTATTGTCAGCACATACTGTTTGTTGATTATATAGGGGAACCTGATCCACATGCACTGTGTTTTTCATATTTGCAGCATTTGGAATAACCTGCTTCAAATTCGCAGGCGCTCCAAGATCATGTGCTGCAGTTTGAGGACCATAGCTCAATGGCTTTTCGGTAGAAACAAGCTGCTCATTCATGTTTCTATTTTGCATTTTCTCAATGGATTCTTTAATGATTTCTGGCTGTGCGATATCTGTATGGGAATGAGTCGCAAGAAACTGTGAATTGTGTGAATCGTCCGACTTTGATAACCTGTTAAAGAACTCTATCTTCCCTCTTGGGATTTGCACAGAACAGAAAGCGCTCTGAGGTGGTGGAGCAGGATCAGAGAAGCTTAAATCCGTTGAATCAACCACTAAAGTGACAGACTCAGGAACAAAAGCCTTACTGTACATATCGGGTCCATATTGTTTCACTTGTGTTTTGGAGCCTTGACCTTCAATATCATTTTGGTGGTCCACTACACCCTTGGAGGACCAATGAGTAGCTGAGAATTGAGAATTAGGACTATAACCAAATTGGAATTGCTGCTGCTTACTGTCATCACAGTTTTCCATCTGGGGGGGACTTGGTACATTAGGCTGAGCAGATTTAGCAATCAACGATGAGTCATCAAAACCAGCTGAAGGTAAGTTGCCCACACCAACAAAGCCCGTAACAGATCTACCCGAGTCCTCCTCCATGTTATTTCCATCCAACTCAGCTAAGTTATTTGCAGAAGAACCTAGAAAATGCAGAGTTGAGCTACTTCTTGATCCAGTTTCCAAGCCATTGATGGCTACTACATACTGAAATTCAGAATCCGCATCTGAATTTGTTAAACTCAAATGAGCATCATCCAAGTCAGCGATGGAAAACAAGAAAATCCTAAGCTTTTTTGAGGAATCTCCATCTTCTAGGACATCACATTCCTCCAACATATTCTGCAAATCCTCGTCACAGGACACAGTAACTAAAGCATCAAGATCCTCCCCAGGTAGTTGATATTTAATTACATGAGTTAGATCATATATTACAACAGCTTTCTTCCACAATTCATTCCATGTGATGTCCTTCCTGATGCGGATAACCCGTGTTTCACCACCAACATACCTGAGCTTCCCATCACTAGGCCGAGGTAATACCTTACCGCCAAAGCTACACATCGCCTTAAGCTTTGCCACTGAATCATCACATGCTCCAGATGAGGTATACATAAGAGTACGGAAACTACAGTAATCTGATGACGTTTGTTGCACTGATTGCACTGACCCATTGTAATTTTTGTCTTCATGTAGGGAAGACTTCTGTTTCTCAAACCCTTTTGGACCTTTTTCAACTGTCGCTAACATGGAAGTGTCGGAACCACTTTCAGATCCAGTATGAGTGATGCCTAAGATGCCTTTTAGCTCCAAGTAACCTTGTGGAAAACTAGGGTCACTAGAAGTACTGGGAACATAATTTTTCCCGGGATTAACACGATCACGCATGAACTCAAGTACAAACTCTTCTCCTGTTTGTAAAGAGAAATTAAGCACGGGCTTAGCCTCTGAACAATTATCTTTTGGAGCCTTTAAATTATGATGTGGATGATCAGGAGGGTGCGATGTAAAAACCGGAGGTTCAGGTTGAAATTCTGCATTTGGATATTCAGCAGAAGCGAACTGAATACAATTCCCATTGTTTGATTGGTCCATTAGAGCACAACCCCTATAAATTCAACCTCAATGGTAACAGCTATGGATGTCAGTATACTTAGTTACGTCTATAAAGGAGCAGAACGAATTGGTTAGAACAAGTCTATCCAGAGTTCACCAATACATATGCACTGGAAGCAATTGAGAATCAAGGTACATTACTAGCTACTGACTTGAATTTGCTCTAACAAAAGTAGGGTCTCAATTAATTCATGAAAGGCAATTTCTCTTTCAAGCCACAAACGGTCCATCCAAGTACACTTGTTAAACCATTAATACCTGGAGAAAAAAATTATATGAGTAGATGCGGAGTTAATAACAGTGGAAGAAATGTAAAAGATATCAAACAAATAATTAACAAACTACAAACTGAAGAAGTGGACTTTCCTTTCATAGGCTTATTTGGTCATATTTAACAATAATTCACTTCAGTTTTTCTAATAATCCAAGGCTATGTCGTGCACATAGTACATGCCTTTAATTCAAATTCACATTGCAGTGAAACAATAAGTTCTGAAGAAGACAAAAGTCCTAAAAGAAGTTTGTTGCTCAAAATAGCAGATCATGTATCCTCTGTCTTTGTTTGTTCTATCAGGGTCAAATGCAAGCAGAGATGTACAATTCCAACTCAAATTCACATTATTCAATTGCTCTTCTAAAGTCTAACAACAACACAGAAAGCAAAAAAAGAAGAATGAGTTGCTGAGAAGCCAGGATTTAGGAAAAGGAACCAAAAGAGATAAAGATGGTTACCTGAAAATAAGAGTTTGACAAGCTTGCAGCAGCAGCACATAAAACCGCCATTTTGACATTTGAATTTGTACCTACTGTCGACTACATTTCTTTCCCCTTTCACTCCCTCTCTATCCAATATGCTGTTTGCATTTCTTCCAGAATGACGGCTTTCACTCCAAAGTTTGTCCCTAAGCTTCTTTTTCTCTTTTGTTGCTCTACTTCTCTATCCTTTTTTTCTCCCTAGGATATGAATTTGAAGTTTAAAAGTTATAAATAAAAAGTCTATTCTTTTTCAGTTGAAACTATAATGCTAATCAAAATATATTTATTGGATGGTGGTATATATATTTTAATCATGTTTGGTTTTAGGTCATATACTTGCTTGGAATCTTCTCGGTCAATTGGTTTTGTGGCCTATTAAAACTCGTATTTAATTTTATGACCCTATCTCTTTTTTTTTTTTTTTTTTTTTTTTTTATACATTGAGAGATTCCTTTTACACATAAGAGATCTAAAAAAAATATTTTCTTAAATTCAACATTGTAAAAGGCCATGAATGCCTAAAACCCCGAATCTTCTAGACCTATAAGAGATTCTTATGTCATAGAAAATATAGAGAACAGAGAACTTATTGTACTTATCATTTTGTATTTTAAAATTGTATAATAATGAATTTAAATGGGGATTCATATAGCTAAATCCAACTTGTGTATAGTTATTATTTTTTATACATGGTATTATGTGCACCTGACTTAAGTTTGAAGAGAGTGTCTATCTTGTGTTGGGTGCAAAGGCATGAGATATAGCGGAAGGAAGGGGGCTGGGGGGGGGGATGATCATCAATCATATGGAGTAGTACTCATCAATTCATTAATTAGCTCTATTCCCAATCCCCACTTGGATTGATTTTATATTGTTAGATCCACCTTTTGCTGGGCCAGTTCCCCTTCCTCTTTCTTTAAATGCCTTCTTCACTTCTTCGATATACACATATGTTTACATTTGTACGATTTGTCTCAGCATATTGGTAAATGAAATTATACTATTTTACTGTGGTGTAATATGACCCCAAATACATACATACATACAAGGTAAATTTACATACAATATTACATCAATGAAGGATGTACATTGCAAATACTTATTTCCTTTCTCTATTGTTAAGCAACGTTGCTCTTCAAAGGATTTGGTGAGTTGACTTCACATAATATTGCAACTACCTGCTTCCCTGAAAGTAAAAGCTTCTTCATCAGACATTTGGTCAGTCAATCTCGAATCAGAAATATAACTAAAATTATGATTTATGCCTACCTTTTTAACTCTTCATAACGGCTTAGTGCTTCCTCAAATTTTAGCCACATAGGACCCGTCTCCTGCAAGTTCACCTTCTGTGGTCCACCAAGATAAGCCTGGACAACAAACTGGAGACTCCTTTCTCTACCATTTGGCACACAAATCAATCATATAATCTCTTTCACCACCCTAATCAGTACCAACAAAACAACACTTACCTTCCCTCGTACTCTGATAACCAAGCCATATAGCCCGCGCCAAAGTACATGGAAACAAATGGCTTTGTAAGATCCTCAACTGACTCCACTCCGTAAGCCTTGTAGCCCAAGTCCCTACATTACACTTTAATCAGCATTTTTCTACGTGCATACTACTTACATCATTCACCTTCTCTACCATTGCTTCTCTTACTTCAACTGTCAAATTAATTAAGCAATTCTATAGATAAGTGTACTACTCCTATTAGAGAAACTTTACCTAAGTGAGCACAGGTTACCAATTTTCTAAAGAATAAAGGAATGGAAAGTCAAAAGTAGACTAGACCAGATCAAACCAGACCAAAATGATACAACAAGGTTTATGTCACATACTTGTAAAGCCAGCGTGCTGTGGGATAGTCAATTCCCATTAATCCAGTACGTTGTCCAATTCCTTCAACAAAACGCATGGTAACTATCTCAGCGATAGCACACAGGACAGTCTGCAATGAAAAAGGAAATATCCCCATTATGTTTCCTATTTCTACCAAGTGGTGAAAGAGGGAAAAAGAAGAAAACGCCACAAGCATTCTTCTAGAAATCCCTTTTAGATTGTTAACTAACCAATACGAGATACTAAACTCGCCATGTGTGCCGTGAAATTTATAGACGGGTCATGTGTTTGAATCTATTAGCACATAATAGTATTTACCGTTGTTAATTGTAATTTACTGTAGCTTATATTTAAAATTTATCTTGTTTCCAATATTATAGGAGTTTGTTGTTTAGTTCCTTGATTTCTGGTTTGTTCCACTATAGAAGGAGTACTCCTTCTGTAACTCTGTTATAGGCTTGTGTATATATTTAGTTCATGGTCATTCAATAAAATCATCTTTCTTTTGTTTCATCTTGCCCATTCATTATATGGTATCAGAGCAGTCTCCTTGACTCTCACGAGCTTCTTTTTCGATCCTCTGACTACCACCATAGACACGCACTTAAAATGGCCCTCAATGTAACAAATGCTGACTCCACTAGCAGCAACTCTAGTGTTATTATTCAGTTCAATCCTGTGTCGCAGCTGCCGATAAAGCTTATTGGCAGCCATAACTTTGCGACATGGAAAGCCAAGATATCCATGCTTAGCGTCGTCATCGGCACATTGTTGAAACTGCCGAAACACTTTTACATGAGGCATCCATACCTTCAAATATTTGGTCGTTCACTTGTCAACACGCTGTCTATCTAATAAATCGACTCCCCACACAACTTCTAAACAATAAATCACCATTTGCAAAATTATTTGGTGTCACTCCCAGTTATAATTCACTTAGAACCTTTGGTTGTCTATGTTATACAAGGCTTAAACCTTACGCTAAACATAAACTTGAGCCTAGGTCAACTCTGTGTGTCTATTTAGGTTTTTCTCAGGTTCATTATGCACACCAATGTTGATCCCACTAAATCTAAACTTTATATCTCAAGAGATGTAAAAAAAATTGAAAAGATTTTTCCCTTTCAAACAATATTCTCGCAGTTAAAAGGTAAGTCTTTTACACCAATGTGGGAGGTTTCTGATAACACTCCTACTCATTCTCCAATTCCTGATATTTATCCACTCCCTTCTCCTCTAGTAGTTCGAGATAATTGTACCAGTGGCCAAACTAGTGAGTCTGTCTCCTCTGGGCAGAATCATGCGCATTCCACGGGTTCAGGTAATTCACTTTCTCTGCCTTCTCTTTTCCCTGCTTCTTTGCAGCAACCTTAATCCCTTATCCCTACAAATAATCCAACTCCCCATATTATCACCTACCAACGTAGAAACAAAACCCAAAAACTGCCACCTACTTGTACAACTTCTCCTCCATAACCAACAAACTTGCCCTCTCATTCACCACCTCCACATACTTCTCCTCCTCCGCCTCCACCTTCTCATTCAACCCGTCCAACGACACGATCACAGAACAATATTTTCTGTCCCAAGAAACCATTCAATTACCTTGTCCAGCTTCCTGCTGATGTTACCCCTCATACCTTCAAGCAGGCTCAAAAGCACCCAGAGTGGAGGTCAGCTATGAAAGCTGAATTTGATGCGTTAATTCATAATCAAACCTGGGAGTTGGTTCCTCGAGATTCTAATAAGAATGTTGTTGATTGTAAGTGGATTTACAGGATCAAAAAGAAGGAAGATGGTTCGATTGACAAATACAAAGCTCGTCTGGTTGCCAAGGGGTTTACTCAGCGACCGAGTCTTAACCATCACTGCACGTTCAGTCCGGTTGTCATACCACAACTATTCGTGTAGTTCTTTCACTTGCAGTTCAGAGAAAGTGGGCCTTACATCAGTTAGACGTCAACAATGCTTTTTTACAAGGCACACTTGAAGAAGAGGTTTTCATGAACCAACCACTTGGATTTGGGAATGCAGTTTATCCCTCGCATGTTTGTCATTTGCGTAAATCCATTTATGGTCTCAAGCAAGCCCCTCGCGCTTGGTACAATGAACTGACATCCTATCTTTTCTATATGGGGTTTGTTAAGTCTCACTCGGACCCGTCTCTCTTTGTTCGGCGTGACTCTAATAGTGTTGTGTATATTTTGGTCTACGTAGACGACATCATCCTTACAGGAAACAATTCTTTTATGGTTCATCTGGTTATCTCTTCATTGGCCTCCCGATTTTCACTTAAAGATCTTGGCCCTTTATCCTACTTTCTTGGAGTCGAAATGCCAAAGGCCTATTTCTCTCACAATCAAAGTATGTTTCAGATCTTCTCCATGACCTTCTGATGCAGGACTGCAAAGGTGTTTCCACGCCCATGAGTTCTTCTCCAAGTTTGTTGCTAAATGATGGTACTCCATCTCATGACGCTACAGAATATAGGAAAGTAATTGGCAAGTTGCAATACTTGTCTTTTACCAGGCCTGATGTTTCTTACTCCGTGAACAAATTGTCTCAATTCATGCATGCTCCATCTGAAACTCATTGGAAGGCTGTCAAGCGACTCATTCGTTATCTCAAAAGCACTGCCAACTATGGTCTTCAAATATCTCCTACCACAAGTCTTAATCTCTTTGTTTTTTTTTATGCTGATTGGGCCGGCAACCTTATTGATCGAAGTTCCACCACTGGTTATATTATATTTCTTGGCCTTACTCCAGTTAGTTGGTCCTCAAAAAAACAACGCACTATTGCTCGTTCATCCACTGAAGCAGAGTACCGGGCTGTTGCAAGTGGTTGATGAGATCACTTGGGTCAAAAATCTTCTCAGAGAACTTCATGTGAATATCTCCATACCTCCAACAATCTTTTGTGACAACCTTGGTGTCACCTATTTATGTGTGAACAATATTCCTCACTGCCGCATGAAGCATATAGCTGTTGATTTTCACTATGTTCGCCAACAGGTTCATGATAAGCATCTTGTTTTCAAGCACATTACCAGTTCCGACCAGTGATGCTCTCACCAAGCCACTTCCAAAAGAGTCCTTCCATCGTCATCTGTCCATGCTAGGTGTTGTTGCACACAATTTAACTTGAGGGGGGTGTATTAGCACATAATAGTATTTACTGTTGTTAATTGTAATTTACTGTAGCTTATATTTTAAATTTATCTTGTTTCCAATATTATAGGAGTTTGTTGTTTAGTTCCTTGATTTATGGTTTGTTCCACTATAGAAGGAGTACTATCTCAGTAACTCTGTTATAGGCTTGTGTATATCTTGAGTTCATGGTCATTCAATAAAATCATATTTCTTTTGTTTCATCTTGCCAATTCATTATAGAATCCTGTATCCCTCTTTTTTCTATCAGCAAGAATCTCTTTAGTATCTTAAAGATGATAACATCCAAATATTTCCTGTTTAATTTTTCAAATGTGAGCTTAACCACTCTCTTGACATTCGTAGATATCACTCCGTTCTCTGGTTATCCACACAGAGCTTTTACGATAAACAATACAGTCCTATTTGTTAACTTTAATCACTTCAGTAGCTTCTAGCTTAAAAGAGGTAGACCTCAGGGACCAGACACTTACAGGTTTCAGCCCTCTTGGGCTGAAGTGTTTTGAAACAATTACTTCCGCAACTGCCTGCAGCAAGATGGTAATTGCAAAAATTCAGATCATAGAAATTTAGAACTTGCAGAAAATTGATCAAACAACTCTAGTAATGACGTAGGTTGAGAAACCTGGTTCTGTCAAAAGTAATAGTACGTTTACCTTCAACAGATGTACCAGGCGTAAAAAGTTTCTAGAATGAAAAATACTCAAAATTAGAAGAAAAATTCCTACATGCGGCATCTATAGTGGACTATGAAATACCTCTCCATCTTTCCAGTTTTATCATGAAATAACTAGAAATGATCTTACAGTATGTCAAGTCTAATTGGTACAAGATGTAGATTCCCTAGTTGATCTCAACGGGTCCTTGTAAATGACACAAGACTTGTATTTCTCTGCTTGTTTTTGTTCATCCTTCTCTTTTTTTTGGAAGTCTTGTAACTAGGGACCTTTTCTCTCAGCACTATCTTGGCGCTGAGAATTATATATCAATGAAATCTGTTACCATTTCAAAAAAAAAGAAATTGATGCAAGCAGTTCTTGCTGAAAAAAACAACTAAATTTAACAATTGGAGATCAGCAAGGTCAAATGGCATAGTTTCCAGGACAAGAAGCATCCAACATCTATTTATAGGCTCTACAGTTCTATACATACTAACCATGCATTCTTACCCTCAGTTCTACCCGGGAAAGATATGGTCTCTTTTCAGTATCATGAGAAAACCGCACATGGCCTCTTTTCTCCCCTGACTTGCTCCACTCCTTGCTCACACTGGGATGATTCCACATTTCTTCCATGTCTTCTGCAGAAGTTCTAGAGTCCCAAGTTGTATTGACTGGACCTGCACCAAATGAAAAAACATATAAGAGATTGTTACCTGATGGAAAAATATTGAGCCTTTGATTGAAGCTGGACAGAAAAAACATGATAGTAACTGTTAGAAAACTTGAGACACAAAGAGTTACGTGGTCCGGTCATTACGCGTACATCCCACAGTCGAGGGGACGAATTTCACTTTAACCAAGATTTATACAGGAGTTTTCACTATAACCAAAATATAAATGGAGATTAAAGATGCCACTTTAATTTACTGAGAAAATAAACTCAAGAGAATGTCTCACAAATTAGCTCTACAATGAATTTCATACAAGTTTATCCTAGCACTTCTTTAATATTTCTCATGATTCCCTCAGTCTACTTAAAAACTCTCTCAACACCTCATATTATGAGAGAACTCTCTTTATCTCTCGTTTACATTTCTTACATTTCCATCCCATGGCTAACAATGAGAAAAAAGGTTGCTTTTTGTCGGGTGATTCTCTCATGATTCTTTCACAAGTCTCAAATTGTCAACTTGATCAATTTGGTGTGACCGATTGTCGTTGCAAACTAGCTCACTACTACATTGCAATCAAGTTACAAACTAACTTCAAATCATCTCACTCCAAGTTCTAAACAAATTATAAACCAACTTTCTCAAACTTGCAACCAAACAATTTAACAAATGTAAATAGAAAAACTACATAATCTTTTCCAACAAATCTCCACCTTGACTTGAATTTTCTAACACAATGGAGTGCTCCGCCTTGAATAACATTAACTAAGCAATTCCAACAGTAATCAAGTTTAAGATCTCACCTTCCGTCAATCATAACACCGCAAATGACTAGGCATATGGGAGAACTCATTGCAACCTCACAAGTGGTTAGGGATATAAGGGAACTTGCCTTGCATCCATCGGAACCACACAGATGCTAGAGTATACAAGAGAATTCACATAATAACTGTGAACCATACCTCTATATGAACGAAATGACTCAGACTTTGGGACCAATTTGTTACACTGTGGAGGATCGACTAATACTTCTGATCGGAACATGATAGCCAAAATGTGATAATACGGTAAGAAACGTAGAAACACAGGGCGTTACATGGTTCGACTAGTTTTACCCACGTCAAAGGGCAAGGAGGAGAAATTTCACCATAATTGAAGTCTGTTTATAGAGAACAGATCTCACTCTAGTTCATCCATAAAATAAACTCCAGAGAATAGCCTAAAAGTTTCACTCTAAAATGAATTTCGAAAAAGTTTATACTAACACTATTGTAGCATTTTTTTCACAATTCTCTCAATCTACTTTTAAACGCTTTCAACTCCTCATACTGCGAGAGAGTTCTATCCAACTCTCGTTTACATTTTGTTCCATTCCGATTTGTGGCTAAAAATGAGCAACATATGCCTATTATAGGAAGGACTTTATTAGGATTCCTTGACCAACACCAAATTGCCAAGATCAATTTGGTGCGGTAGATTGAAAATCATACCAAGTTGTAAACACACTCATTTCCGAGATTGCAATCACACTGCAACCCAGATTACTCCAATTTGTAATCAAGTTTCAGACCATCTTACTCCAAGTAGCGAACACATTGCAAACCAACTTACTGCAACTTGCAAAACAACTCACAGAACAAGAATAGAAAATTCAAGACATCTTTTTAACTGCAGTAAACATACATTTCATACCACTGCAACTCCATTTCTTGCCAAGGTACAATCCCATGTCCAACTGTGGATACCAGCTATTTCTTAATTTCAATGATCGATGGTCCTTCACAAAACATAGATATCCGAGCATAAGAAGTGCCGCATGACAAACATGCTACCTTTCTTCTCTTTAAGTCACTATACTTGATATTAATTTTTCACTTCAAGTCTTAAGGCACTGAATGAACTGATACAGGAATGTAATAAAGCCTCCCCCCTTCCCACCACATTTAAGTGATCCTACGGCAGATTCTCACACAAATTGTTATATGCATTTTGCACGAAGAAGCCTAAGAGAGAGAGAGAGAGAGAGGAGTTGAACTAAATATCTATGATTTATTAGTTATGCTCACAGTACCTTTCCTTTCCGGAACTCCACCAGCAGATGCTGAAGGGGGTAATGGATTGACTTCAAATATTTTCCTACAAAAGTCACAGATAGAGTAGCAATTATTAGGAACAAGTATATCAGTCATTTACTTAATACATATTAGCAAATGGTAATACGTATAAATCAAGAAGCATCTACTCAGTCCGTGTAAATTGTCAAGATAGTCTTCTTGCATACTAACACAATCATATACCTACAGTATTATTTGACCTTCTCATGAATCTCAGGTGCATAACAAGAGTATTTCTTCACTTTGTCACTAGTGTTCAGATGACCCTTTTGTCCATGAGGATGATATAACCTGCTGATTACTATGGTAAAAATGGTAATCATCCTTTGTTCTTACTGAATTGTGATCAATCACGAGAACTGAGGGAAGGTTCATAAGTCGGAAAATAGAAGATTTAGTTATACACCATAATGTGAGACTGGAAACGGTGTCACAGGCTGCCCCCTTTTCAAAGATTGCATCTTCGTCAAGGAGTTGACAGGCAATAAAACTCTAGGATGGAGGCTTGAGATTGAAGATATGCTCCCAAAGACATCCTTGCTATTTTAACTCCAAATTTTCAACTAGCGCCCTCCCCAAATACCAGCTTATCACAAGCTAGACATGACAAGCAGGCTGGTCAGATGAGAGATTGCAGTAATTTTAAGCCTCACTTCCATTTGGCTCCAACTTCACCATAATTGACTTATACAGACTCTGTATCTGAATTGAAGATCTAGTCGCATTTTAGGACTCATCGATGATGCCGTAATATGCCAGGACCTCTACTTGAAAGTATAAACAAGACTTGATACTTGATAGTAACCTTCCCAAGTTAACCCAGATTGCTTTGATGGGTAATGTAAGTTTCGATCAGCCCACTGTCTCAAACTGTGCCTGCACTGGTCTAGTAAGGGCCTGATGTTGTTCTAATAGGGAGGATTATGGCCTCTGGTAGACCTCGATTTCTGTTTGGAAGAAAATACGCTCAAAGTGGTACCCGTGTATCACATGAACTATACTATTTTCTGCTTGAAAAGGAAGATCCAAGTCTTAAAGTTTGTATCATATATAGAGAAGTGTGGACAATACTACATGTGATTGAACTCAAGAAACTTGCTCAGTCTGAAACTTTTCATTAAACAGCATATTCAATCTTTCGTAGTATAACCACAAGTAACAAAACAAAAGGAGCTAAATAAACAATAAAACTCCTTCTTTCTATTTATTTTTTTCGAAACACGTCTTCAGAAAAGGTATATGCTTATGGCAATGTTCTTCTACATACAACTCCCTTTCATAATATAATGCCCACTATGTTAAACCATATGGTACCACAGGAGTGCACTCTCCTGCCCTTGATGTCATTAAACTCAGAAAATGTAGAAATAAAATCAAACTGCAAGGAAATCATGGCATGCAAACAGCTACCTCGATGGTAGACTTTCTTTGACGGAGAGATAGCTTCTCCAAAATGGTAAGGTGGACTTATGGGTTGCCTTCTTAGTACCAGCCTTGTAAGCTCTCACCATGAACTCTTCACTTCTCTCCCTGTTCGTAAAGTTCCACAGTTATGTACTTGGTTACAGTACTTTTAGGATTCCTTCGAACTGATATATGTAAGATACATGAAATAGAAAGAAGATACTACTAGAAGAAAGGACCGTATCAACTTACTTTTCTCCATAATTTGATAACCACTTTAGATATGCAGCGCCAAGGTACACATTTACAAAAGGCTTGTAAAGTAGTTTCGAATCTGCTGCAACCTCATATGTTCGGTAACCCAAATCACTGTAACGAAATGTAAATTCAGCTTATTTCAACCAAAAAAATGAAGTAGACAGTCCGCAGTGTTTGGTGATAATCTGCACAATTCCCAAAAATCTCAACAAGGAAAAAAAATGACTACCTCACCAACCAGTCTGCAGTTTTAGGCAAAATCTGCATAATTCCCATAGTAATCTCTTTTGATTTTTTATTGTACCGTGTTGCAAGAAGCTGCCGGTCACTTTCAAGCTCAGCAATAGCGCAAAGCATATCCTGAAAATATGGGAAGGCCACCTCATTGGAGAACTACAGAGAAGGTGTTGAATCAATTGATTCATCCTTAAAGAGATGCAAATTGACTAAGCAACCTAGCAATAGTTGCAGGCTGAGACACAGAGATATTCTAGGCACTTACTTGTATAAGTAGTCCTCACTTAGACTTCATGAAGCTTGCGTAAAGTGTGTAAGGTATAAAATAGCAACATAGCATACACCAAGAACTCTAAGTGGATGAGGAGTATTAACATTCTAGTTTAAAGAGAACAAGGTCACCCACAAGATCAAAATTTACATGAAGTAAAAGGCTTTAACAGTTGTAGATGAAATTGAGAAAACAAAATACTTTGAATGTTCCGGTTGTCGATTATTAAAAAGGTCTTTAGTAGAAAGACGCTATTAAACGATACTTTGATGCTATGTGTAGCTGACTGCTGTCTGCCATTTATCATGCACAAAAAGAACGGGTCTCGACAATTAATCTCATCCGCATTTATTCATTTATCTAACCCTTTGGAAATAGAGAATGCACTGAAACACTAAACCACCCCCCCCCCCCCCCCCCCCCCCCCCCCCCCCACCACCCAACCCCCCCTCAC
>ML267727.1:57278-75056 GCA_005239495.1 Nicotiana undulata
CCCCCCCCACTTCATCAACAATACAGTGCCCCTTGTGATGCAAAACAACAGAAAGTTTTAGCAAACAATATTTTGAACATTTCATTATATTTTGAGTTTGGTCACTAATTCTCTATAACATGTAGTGGTAGACATTCAAGATCTTGGACATCATACCGAATCAATCTGCGATAGGAAATGCCTTCGGACTATAATACCTGCTACTGCCTGTAAAGAAAAATAGAAGGAATAATTCAGAAAATGACTTTTGCAGGTAAACTATTCTATCAAATGCATAAGCTAAACAAAACTTCAAGAAGAGATTCTAAGACATCACTGGTTGGAGAGACTAATGCATAGAGGATATAGTATTAACGTATATCCCGCAAACACAAGTTATGAGAAACTTGTGGAATAGCAATATTTCCCTCTAGTTATCTTTTGTCCAGCAAAATAAGGAAATTGAGTACAAAATTCATTGACTCGACATGAATACAAAAAAAGAAGAGTCATATTCTGTGTGAATGACAGTGACTGTCTAAACAGCTCAACCTTCATTTCTGTTTGAGTTAGATAAGGCTGACCATCAGGATCACGTGAGAGGTGGACTTTTGATCCCTTAGTTTCACCAGCATTAAGCCATTCGGCTCTAACATCTGGATCGGCCCACATGGCTTCCAGATCATGAGGATCCACACAATCATCCCAGTATTTGAAGCTAACCGAAGCCATTTTTGAAGTTAATATCTTCACTGCATCCAACACAAGGAAGAAGCATGAAGTAAGAATGAAAAATACTAGCTAATCATTTGAGGAAGCTGCAAATAACTAAGTGTTTCTGGAAAAACAACCGAAAAAACGTGACATACATTTAACAAAAGTCTATAATGCAATGAATGAAGAATGTAATTAGATGATTGAATGTAGGGGTGGAAACAATGAATGGGATTGATTAGTATATATCTTTCTTTTGCCAAAGTCATCTTTTGGTTACAAAAATATTAATGATATGTCTAAGATTATGGCGATTAGTTGAAAGTAAAATACAAGGCTTTTTCCAATTCAAGAGTTTGGGTATTGACAAAGGTAACCAGCAATCAGATCGGGTGTAATGCCCGGTTCAGGAGGTTCTACCACTACAGGACGCAGTTGACATTCTCCCATTAATCATGATATCTTTCTTCCCTAAGAATGGAGAAACTCCTAGCAGGGAGCCGAGCCCTTAAATGGGGGATTAATCTGGATTGGTACTTTGGAATACCATATGGTTATACCAACAACATATTTCAAGTAGATAAATGCATTTTGATAAAATGAGATTGGAATTGGGAAAGAAAAGAGAAATAAATCAAGGAAACGCAGAAATGAAATACCAGAGCTTCTGGTTGATTGAGATGCAAACATACAGAGAAACGGAGGAGGAAGGAGAGCCTCTTTGCCTCCTTGTCTCCAAATACACAAGGAAAATAGGGTGAATATGCTCCCCTTTTGCTTTTCCTCAAACAAATGAAAGGGAGGTCGTTAATTATTGCAGTTGCTTTCGTGTGACACGTACTACACACGGTCCCACAATTTCTTTCTGGTTCACCGTGCGTTTTTATATATTTTCTTTTCTTTTCATTTCTGGTCATAGAAATACTATCTTTAACACTATCTATAATCTATAGTCTATAATAATAATTAATAATTAATAATATATTCAAAACAGAAAACCCTTGATTTAAAGTTAAATTACAAGAATGCCTTTTAGTTAATACCCTATTTAATCAACATCATCATTATATATATTATACTAGTTTCTCAACACGTGCGTTGCACGTGTACCCCATATTAATCAGTATAAATTTTAAAAATTACAAAATATTGTGTAAATATGTGTGGCGTATAACATGAATTTTTAAAATAAAACACGCATGTTCAAAATAATGAATAGTAAATTTATTCGATCGACTTGACAGTTCTAACAAAAATAATGAGATGACGTCTTAACTTGCAAAATTCAGTAGTTTTTTAATACACACGTTTATGTATCAATTATTTATCTTGTGTCAACTATTAAAAATAATATAAAAATAAAAAGTCTAGCTGCTTACATATTTTATAATCAAATTCCTAGCCAAATTGCTGCAAGAAAGCTTACACCGTAAGATTCTAATAGCGATGGAAACGGAATTATTAGAATTTTATCTACAAAAGTTATTCTAAGAGGCACATTGGAAGGCCATTTCTTTTCGTACTTTTAATACGTGATTTCAATAACTTCTTTAAATGGTGAAAAACAATCCATTATAAGTTACAAAAGAAATAATAAAAAATTAAAACGAAAAACTATGTACCAATTAAAAAAATAGTAAAGTACCTCATAAAAACAATATCGTCATAACCCACATCTGAAAATAGTTGCAAAACTCAAAACTGCATAAAACGATAAAATTAGAACTTCAAATTAAAAAATACTCAAGATCACAACATACAAAGTTCACAACACAAAACTAACCAACACGTGCAAGCTTCTTTTTAGATAAGAAGCAAACTTTGAATTTGAATAAATCAAATAACATAAAATTAATAAATGAATTGGAACTTTAAAACAAAAAATCAACGCACGAAGTACTTAATAACCACATCAAATTAAGCAAAGCCGGAAAAATTTTGTTTAGAAAATTAGCAAATTTCAAGAACAAAGAGCATAAAATCTAACATAAAACTGAAACTTGAACAAACATCAAGAGCATAAAGTTCAATATAACCACACAAAATTTATGAAGGCATCTTAAAACTTATTCAAAATAATAGCAATTTCAAGGCTAAACTAATAAAATAAGAGAAAATTTAACTTACAAATATAACTTGATAAAAAAAATACAAAAATACAAAAATAGAAAAAAAAACATACCATCTTCTTCCAAGTGAGTTGGAGCTAGAAGCTCAAAGGACATGAAGTCATGATTCCCTACAGATTTTACTATGTTCTTTTTTATCTTTTTCCCACCTAAGATGATGTGATGACCCAAAAATGTCATCTTTAATTTAAACAAGTATTTATGTGATCTATAAAAATATCGAGAACTTACCTGATATGAGTTAAGTATCACCTGAATAGTTGATGTGAATGACGTTCCTTTTTCTAGTAACATAACGCTT
Source organism: Nicotiana undulata (assembly GCA_005239495.1). Lineage (NCBI taxonomy): Eukaryota > Viridiplantae > Streptophyta > Magnoliopsida > Solanales > Solanaceae > Nicotiana > Nicotiana undulata. Next base: position 60,402 of record ML267727.1, read on the forward strand.
ATGAGGTCACTGTTAGTATTATTTTCATGTGGTGTTACGTTTATTGGATTGTGTATGTGTTGTTAGGATTGGTTTCTGGGATTCTTCTGACAGGTGGATAGGCCTAGTTACAAAGAAAACTCTGGCGAAATTTTTGAAAAATTTGAGAGTTAAAGATGTGTGAGAAAAGAGATAAGTCTTGCTAAGTGTTTCGGGGTCGACTCTACTTCTTATAAGAGGAATATTAACATGATGGATACGAATAGGATATGATAGTAAGTGTAAGAGGCATATTATAAGTTATTTGAGGTCTAAGGGGAGGCCTAGATGTCACGACCAAAACCGCTGGTCCGCGACGGGCACCCGGTACCTTACTCAATCGAGTACCAACATAACATATCATACTATCGTGGATAACTGAGCCGGAAAGTTGTCGTGAGATAAGTAAAATACAACGTGAGATACCAACTTATACATAAGGCATACGGGCCTATAAGACCAAATATCGACATGTATACTGAACATAGGCCGACAAGGCCATACAATCTTTTACGTACAAGATATTTGTCTACAAGCCTCTAAGAATACATAATTTTCATAAAGGTCGGGACAGAGTCCTGCCATACCAAACGATACATGTCTAAATCATACTAACCAAACAAGCAACTCCGAAGCAAATGGAGCGCACCAACATCCTCCGCTGAGCTGATAGCCTACTTGGAGGGCTCTCGACCTGTCTATCGGGACCTGTGGGCATGAAACGCAGCGTCCCCAGGCAAAAAGGACGTCAGCACGAATAATGTACCGAGTATGTAAAGCACTTAATGCACATGGAAGAAATATAGAGTAAATGACTCAACCTGTAAGTCCGAATAACTCTGTAAATCATGAAATAATTATAGTGTCATGCATATGCGTATGAATGTCATGTCGTGCATAGGTACATGTTTCATAACATCATCAGGCCTCTGAGGGTATCCCATCATATCATCTCGGCCACTGTGGGTAAATCATCAATGTATACCAGTTGATCAGGTGATGGTGCGTATATAACGCCATAACCTTTCTCATATCTCATATACATATATATACATACATATATACGCGTATATAACGTCATCCGGTCATGGGTCAATGTGCATGTATAAATGCATGAAATGCGTATGAAATACGTCAATAAAATCTCTCGGTACGTCACAAGGTCATTATGCCTCTGATTAATATCATGAAATAAACTTTACCAACTTATATATTTCTGAGACCCATGAATAGATGATAGAGTAATATGACGCATGGAAGGATAAGAATATACACATCTCTAGCATTTCTACGAATAGAGTATTTTATGGAAGTTGTGTATTTTCTCGTTCGTTCATGTCGTATAGATCATGTCGAAAAGAAAGAAGGGATAACCTTAACATACCTGAGCCGGTAAGCATTGACATTAGCACCAAGCTCAAGTAAAGCTTTTGCAATATTCAAGCCATTCGGCTTTGTGCACGCTACGATCAATGGTGTCTTTCCTTATTTATCGATCCACTCAAGACTTGCACCATCTTTGTGAATAGCTTTGATAACTTCAATGTTTTCTTCAATGACTTGTTGATACAGTAATTCCTCTTTGGATTGCTGTTTCCCCATTAATCAAAGGCTAAATAAATTACACCTCAAATATGAAAGATTTATGAGTAGTTAATAGTATACACGTGGCTTTATAGAACAGCCTATTGCTGAACCAAATTGATCTGTTCAAATAGAATTCTTGAGGCTCTCCAAATGATTTTAAATGTTGCCACCTTTCAACTTAATTCATGAGTCACATTATTGGCATGGGAGGGCTGCCACATTGTGCATTAACCCAATAATATTCACCTAATTCCTTAATTATATGGTAATTTCTCACTAAAATTCAATAATTACCCAATTATTCACATAATTAAAAATTATCCCAAATTACTTAAAATACTTTCCACTTTTAATATATCTGATATACCTTACTATCATGGCCCCGTGGTACCTTGTATGGTACTAGTCCATAAATACCGAGTATTTTAGCTCGGGCCGTATTTTATCTCAAAATGCCAAACTTGGACGAAAATTCATTTTCTTTGACTTGCTTCCCCTATCACCTTCACGAATTTGCTCATCAATTGTTTGAAATAGCATAATCCTTATGATCTCAAAATAATCTCATTCCCGAACTTACGTTGATTAACTTACGATGAAACTTTAACGTACAAAAATACGGGATATTATATCTCATTTCCGAGCTTTCACCAATTTTCTTATGGCATACTTTTACACACGAAACATGGGGTGTAACATCATTCCCCCCTTTGGAACATTCGTACTCGAATGTTGACTGATGTAGTTATCATTCTCATAACCCATAGATCTTGCGAATACTTTAATACTTTTCTTGCCATTTAGGTCCCAAAGGCCAAGGCATTCCCCCCTTTAAGCCTCTTTCTCACACCACGACTTGTAGTCGGAATGCTTCTAATCTCGTAACACTTGCTACTTTCTATCATGCAGCCTTTACGACTCTAACTTTGTATGTGCGCCTATGCAACTCTTCTCTTCTATTTCCTCCAGTTTTTAGCCATTCTCTAGGTTTCACTCTGTGAACATATACAAAATTATGTCAAGTTGTCCCTCTGGGCGTCATTAGCTTTACTACATCTAAGTAGGCCATACTATACCATAATTCTTACTTCTATTTATCGTTGCGGAGGTCTGCTATCAAATTCTAGCTTACTCTTGTTGTTTATCCCATATGTATAAATCTAAGTCCTTTAATGCTTCCTCGTTATTGTTCATCTTAAGAATGAGGACCTAATCTCAGCTCATACTTTGTGACTTTTGTCCATCCATTATGATTTGCCTCAATATTGATCTACAATATATCACTGATAACTTAAAACTCCTTACGTAAAACCTTGCCACTAGGGCTTATATTACTTGCATCATGGAATATTTGAAGTGATTTTTCTGATATACCTGGGTGATACGATATTATACTTCCATAACCGTATTTCATCGCATCCTAGTATGATTCCCCTTACGTGGGCATTTTAATCTTGTCCAATTCATGAGATCCCTTTCTTTTCTTCGTCAGATCATTACCCAATCGAAGGCCCAAACGTCATCCTTTATCTATTACAATTACACCCTCATCATATTACCAGGGCAACATTTCATCTCTTCTAAATGCTATTAGTCTTAGACTCTTTTGAGTTCATTCAGGCTACAGTGAGATTTGTATAACTTAGAGAACCATCTGCTCTTCTTGTTTTCATGGGCTTAATCCTGAGAACTTATCCATTTTCGTTACCTTCTCACTTGCCTGTCCTTATCCTTACTCCTGTCTTCAAGAACCTTGTCGCTTCACCATACTATAGCTTGCTACCTACACGTATCTATTTATATTACTTGCAACCTTTCAACTTGATTGCATCATAGATTTCCGTATGTCATTTTGGAACATCAAGCCAGACATCAAATTCTTCTTTACTCTCTTAGTCAGGCTTTTCGATACCTAGACCATAGGTTGGAAGATATGCTACTGACAACGCCGCTATTATTCCTAGATATTGAATCCCCCCACTTCTGGATATTTATCCGAAGTAAGGACTATTCACAATTTTCTGTATTTGAGTATCTCGTACGTTATCCACCTTTACCTTACTTATCTTAAAATCTTGCATTGTATCTTCTATCTCTTTCATGACCTCCCTTCCACATAGGTATGGTTCACGTTCACAACTTGAAGCTATATTGTAATACTTGCACCACTGGGCATACACAATCTGGTGGGAGCTTCGTACTGACTTCTTATGAGGCTGGTACTACCAGCTTTATCGTAGGGCCGTTATAAAATATGGTTGTTGTACTATCCCTTTGGTACCTCTGATATTAAGAGTGATCCTGTAATGTTCTAAATCACGATTTCTATAAAAAATTTGGGTCCGAAAATCCGATTCCTGATTTACTTCGTTGATGTAGCTCTTTAGTTTCCTCTTTCTTCTGATCAGCCTTTATGTAGGATTAATCTATCTCCTTATCTGCGATTCATGGTATTAGTTATTAAGTTTAGCCTTTCATGGGCGCTATGGAATATCTATGATATGATCCTTTAACAATTCGGTGTATGACCAGGGCTGAATTCTTTCTTTAACTTATACCGGAGTCTTCTACGGCTGTATGATTGTCAACATATATGCTGCATGGATAATACTCTGAAATCTTAAGTGCGCTCATAACGTAGCTAACTCTAGATCATTGATCGAATGACTCCTTTCGTTTCTTCTCAATTTTCTTTAAACGTAAGCTATTACATTTTTGGTCTTTCTTTCCCCTTGTTGCGTGCATACTTAGCTTATCTTAGCTCTCACGCATGCCGGAATTTTTGTACAACTCATATGATCTTTGAATATTACTTTTTATTTTTCTTCCCGTTCACTAGCCACGGTAGGTTCCTCTTTCTTATGGAGGACGTACAATGTTGTTATGAAACTGTTGTTACAAGACCATTTCCTCTTTAGGTTATTGTGCTTAGGTTGAAGCCTTCTTACTTACTTCCTCGGCCAGTTTTTCATTGTAGTACTTAGGGAGGACCCTATAATTCTTACAAGGCTGCGAGCTTATTATATCGTATACTCGACAGGATTTTTGCTGTCCTTCCTCACCTATAATTGTCCATAGTTACTTACCTCCACGCCTTTATACTTGTAGGGTTGCTTCTGAGCTGATATTTTGATTATCTTTCCAGTGGCACTCTCTTTTATTCCCGTAATATTCACACGGTACCTTTTACTACCCCGACTCCTATTTGAATATATCTCAAGTATGATAATGATATTACTGGTTGAATTCACTATATTGTGTTTTACTATGTTTATCTTGCACAGTCTCTTGATTCGTTGGTAACCACCTGTCTAGCCATAACTAGGCTCTTCCTGAATCAACTTCTAATTACTCGTTTGCCCATTCTCATATTAATGTTCCATGTAATCTTTCTTGGGTTACTCCTTTTGTCTTAACTTACTTCTCGCACTGGCTCCTTGTTTATCAAAATATCCCGAGCCAAAACCCTTACTTCCTCTCCTTGACGTCGTGGTTGCATAATGTTTTGGAATTGTAGCATATTAGTAACATTTGAAAGTGCAATCTCATCCCTTTCTCATTCTTATCGCATCATTCCTTTATCGTTCCATAGTTACTAGATCCACTTAATTCTAACTTACTGCCACATCATTCCATATTCCCCCTTCTTGGGGAGTACTAAGAGTTGGATCTACGATGACCTATTTACATATATTCTTCCTCTTTATCTTTGGCGTCCTTTCACATCATCAATGACCCTTACTCTCCTTACAATAATCCTTCTGTACTAAGGATAACAAAATTCCCAACTCGCAATGGTGACACTTAGTGTAACTGGCACATACATCCCCTTAAGCTTAACTTTGTTTATATTACTTGCTTTAGGGAAGCGTCTCCCTGAATGGCCATTCTCTGAATTTCTCATGAATCTTCTTATGTTGTCTATCATATTATCACCAGAACCAAATTTTGAAATTTTCTTGATGCCGATTATTATCAATCACTCAGTCCCTAATTCATGTTTAATTTATCTTGTTCACCAATCCATACTGGTTTTTATTACTCTGGGGTCTAATCTTTCCTTCTGTTAATCACATTAGAGTCCCGAACTTATTTCTCGAAATGAGGATATGACTTTGTGGCCTATACTCTTTTGTTATTGCAAGGCATGCCACCTTTCAGCTTTTCCTTCAATTGACTGTAGACTCTGTAATACTGTCATCTTTTCGATCTACCGTTGCCATCCATGTATCATATCTTACTCATAATGCTTCATCAACTCTTTTCTTATTTTCCGCTAACATTTATGTCTATCACTTCATTCTGAAAACTTCAACAAGAAATTATTTTGATTTTAGCTCCCCTTTGCCCCATCCAATGGCTCTTTGGGTTGCTTGACGTCCTCGCTCTACTAGGGACGTGAGCCATACTAAGGTAATATTTATCCCTTCAAGGCTTCCAGTGACTATCTTTATAGTACTCATATCTAACTGTACTATTTTAGAGTGCACCATCAGGGTGTATCACAAAGAGACCTTTTAGCATATTTGCAATATCCTTCGAAAATGTCAACTAACGCAAACAATCAGTTCACCATTTTGGGTTACTCTAACCCCAGCCGGATCCTGATATCCCGTCCTTTTATTAATCTACGCCTGTTAGTCCCCAACATGGTATAACTGATATGGGTGCGGCCAATTATACATACCTTTGTTACTGTTGAGGGTAACTCACAATGCTTATATTTTTCTACCGAAACTGTAATACTGATAATCTTCATTTACTGGGTGCCTCGTACCCTTCTTCACCTTGCTTCTTATATTTGCTGAAACTTGTGTCTCCCTCCTTATTCCTTTTTACCATAAGAGTGGATAGGCAATCTTGCCTTAGGGATCCTTATCAAGAAGCTTACACATCTTAGTATACACACGATTTGTTGAATACCTCATATTTATCAATCATAAGCATGATGCAAAAATTGAGTTCCTCTGACTCAACTCTTCCACATCTATATTTCTTACCAACCGTCTTTCTAGATGTATGCATCGTCATATTATGAATAAGATAGAGTTAGGAAATTGAGTTCTTACAACTGAGCTCTACCACACGATCTAGAGTAAGAAGAAAGAGTGACAGTCCTAAATGCCATGTAGCCTCCTGCTTATAAGTGTGGTGCACGACACACCCATAAACAAGACTCTACTAGACACAACTTGTAGACTCTCCAGGACAGAACTGCTCTAATACCACTTCTGTCACGACCCAAACTGGTGGGCCGCGACGGGCACCCGGTACCTTACTCAACCGAGTACTAACATAACGTATCAAATATCGTGGATAACTGAGCCGGAAAGCTGCCGTGATATAAGTAAAATACAACGTGAGATACCGACTTATATATAAGGCATACGGGCCTATAAAACCAAACATCGACTCGTATACTGAACATAGGACGACAAGGCCATACAATCTTTTACGTACATGACATTTGTCTACAAGCCTCTAAGAATACATAATTTTCATAAAGGTGGGGACAGAGTCCCGCCATACCAAACGATACATGTTTAAATCATACTAACCAAACAAGCAACTCCGAAGCAAATGGAGCGCACCAACACCTTTCGCTGAGCTGATAGCCTACTTGGAGGGCTCTCGACCTGTCTATCGGGACCTGCGAGCATGAAACGCAGCGTTCTAAGGCAAAAGGGACGTCAGTACGAATAATGTACCTAGTATGTAAGGCACTTAACAGACATGGAAGAAATATAGAGTAAATGATTCAACCTATAAGTCTGGATAACTCTGCAAATCATGAAATAATTATAGTGTCATGCATATGCGTATGAATGTCATGGCGTGCATAGGTACATGTTTCACAACATCATCAGGCCTCTGAGGGCATCCCATCATATCATCTCGGCCACTGTGGGCAAATCATCAACGTATACCAGCTGATCAGGTAGTGGTGCGTATATAACGCCATAACCTTTCCCATATCCCATACACACATATATATATATACATACATATATACGCGTATATAACGCCATCTGGTCATGGGTCAATGTGCATGTATAAATGCATGAAATGTATATGTAATACGTCAATAAAATCTCTCGGTACGTCATAAGGCCATTATGCCTCTGATTAATATCATAAAATAAACTTTACCAACTTATATATTTCTGAGACCCATGAATAGATGATAGAGTAATATGACACATGGAAGGATAAGAATATACACATCTCTAGCATTTCTACGAATAGAGTATTTTATGGAAGTTGTGTATTTTCTCGTTCGTTCATGTCGTATAGATCATGCCAAAAAGAAAGAAAGGATAGCCTTAACATACCTGAGCCGGTAAGCATTGACATTAGCACCAAGATCAAGTAAAGCTTTTGCAATATTCAAGTCATTCGGCTTCATGCACGCTACGATCAATGGTGTCTTTCCTTCTTTATCGATCCACTCAAGACTTGCACCATCTTTGTGAATAGCTTTGATAGCTTCAATGTTTCCTTTAATGTTTTTTTGATACAGTAATTCCTCTTTGGATTGATGTTGCCCCATTAATCAAAGGCTAAATAAATTACACCTCCAAATATGAAAGATTTATGAGTAGTTAATAGTATACACGTGGCTTTATAGAACAGCCTATTGCTGAACCAAATTGATCTGTTCAAATAGAATTCTTGAGGCTCTCCAAATGATTTTAAATGTTGCCACCTTTCAACTTAAGTCATGAGTCACATTATTGGCATGAGAGGGCTGCCACGTTGTGGATTAACCCAATAATATTCACCTAATTTATTAATTATATGGTAATTTCTCACTAAAATTCAATAATTACCTAATTATCCACATAATTAAAAATAATCCCAAATTACTTAAAATACTTCCCACTTTTAATATACCTGATATACCTTACTATCATGGCCCCGTGGTACCTTGTATAGTACTAGTTCATAAATACCGAGTATTTTAGCTCGGGCCGTATGTTATTCCAAAATGCCAAACTTGGATGAAAATTCATTTTCTTTGACTTGCTTCCCCTCTCAACTTTAGGAATTTGCTCATCAATTGTTTGAAATAGCATAATCCTTATAATCTCAAAATAATCTCACTCCCGAACTTACGACGAAACTTTAACGTACGGAAATGCGGGATGTAATATTTCATTTCCGAGCTTTCACCAATTTGCTTATGGCATACTTTTACGTACGAAACATGCGGTGTAACACTAGGTTCAAGCCAAGTTTAAAAATTACACGATGGACTAAAATTCCAAATGTGTACGCACAAGAACTCACTTTGGACGAGCATATCTACATATATATAAGGAGTTATGTGATGGACAACCTATCAAATTACATCGCTTTGAGTCTAGTTTCCAACCTATCAAATCGTTTGTCATTTGGAGGTGTATACCGAAAGTTATGACTATTTTACTGGACCTGTGTCATAGCGCGCCCAGTAGCGCAACCACGCTAATTTGAGATGTTTCTGCCTTGTGAGCGCACCCAGTAGCGCGGCCGTGCTAGTGAACGACCTATAACACCCCTGGACAGTGTATAAACCGAAAAATCCGAATTTTCTTTCATTTTTAGTTATTCAAACTCGAATTTGGGCGATTTCAAAGGGGTTTTTCACGATTTCGACTTGGGTAAGTGTTCTATATCCGAAAGTGATTACATTTCATAAATCTATGTCAAGATTCATCATTTATTTTGGATTTGGATGAAAGAAATTGGGGTTTTTGTAAAATTTTCCAAAAATAAAATTTTGGGATTTGAAGGTCCATTTGACATCGGAATTCGATAATTTTTGTATGGTTGAACTCGTATCGGAATGGGTGTTCAAATTTCGTAAGTTTTTCCAAGATTCAAAATATGGGTCCCACTGCCAAATATTAAAATGAGTTTTGAATTTTTATCCGAAAAATTAGTAAATTCTTATGGAATTCATTCTTACGATCCGTGTTGAGTATTTCGAATTGTTTGTGAATAGATTTGGAGTTTTTGGGGGCAATTTAAAAGGAAAAGCTTTGTGCGAGTAAATGATTGGAATTTGCAAAGCGAGGTAAGTGTTTGGTTTAACCTTAGCTTGAGGGAATAGGTATTGTGTCTTATTTTCTACGTGTTAGTGTTATGTTCAACGTATAGGTGTGGTGACGAGTATCTATACGTTGGTGTCAAGCATGCTCGTGAGTCGAATATTGTGATTTATGTGAATTTCCATTAAGCTTTACTTGGGTTTAATTTGATAATTATCTATGTTGATGGTGTTTTCCTTGGTATTGATCATTGTTGAGTATTGGTACAAGTTAAGAATTATTACGTGAAGTTAAGTAACTAAGTGAGATTGGTTATAGTTGTATCCCTTGCCGAGATGATATTGATTCTACTGTTGGCTCCCTTGCCGGGACGTTATGATTTTATTATTGTTTATATTGTTGATTTTTCCTTGAGGGATTGCTGTTATTGATTTGTTTGGGTGAGGAAGAGTGTTAAAGCACGAAGGGTGATGCCGTGCACGATATTGTGAGAGAGTGTAAAAGCACGAAGGGTGATGTCGTTCCATATTATAAAATTAAAAGCACGAAGGGTGATGCCGTGCCGATTCTATTTATTATTTGGTGAGGATGAGAGTAAACGCACGAAGGGTGATGCCGTGCCGATTCTATTTATTATATGGTGAGGTTGAGAGTAAAAACACGAAGGGTGATGCCGTGTCGTTTCTATTGATTTATGGTGAGGACGAGAGTAAAAGCACGAAGGGTGATCCCGTGCCGATTCTATTTATTATATGGTGAGGTTGAGAGTAAAAACACGAAGGGTGATGCCGTGTCGTTTCTATTGATTTATGGTGAGGACGAGAGTAAAAGCACGAAGGGTGATCCCGTGCCGATTCTATTTATTATTTGGTGAGGATGAGAGTAAACGCACGAAGGGTGATGCCGTGCACTTGTCGTTGCGTTACTATTTCTATTGTTTTAAGTTGATATTTAATTTATTGCTTTACCTCGTTATTTTTATCTCGTGATATTTCCTCCTTGAATTTCATAATTAATTGTCGCTTGTTATTATTTGTTTCCTAAATTAATCATAATTATTGTGTACTTTGTTGTCTTATGAATTCGTATTAATTGTTACATTTGTTGAGATAAAAGTGTTGTGAAAGGCTTGGCCTGAATTGTGAAAGTTCTTTTAATAAATAAATAAATTGAAAGTGATAAGGGTGGAGATTTATGTTTTTACCGATTTTTAATACAAAGATTTGGAAAATTTACTGTTTTATTCTACTGTTTCTCATATTCTGCACATACGGTTATTTTAATGTGAAGTTTGGAAATTTGGAGATTTGTGTGAGATATTGGTTACAGCTGAGGCCCAAATAGGCGACTGAGTTATTTTATTTAATGTTGCAGTTTATATTTTTTTATTTGTGTAGAATTATTTTATTGCTTTATTATATAATGTTGCAGGTTAAGTTATAATTGTCCGCCTTAGCCTCATCACTACTTCGCCGAGGTTAGGCTCGACACTTACTCGGTACATGGGGTCGGTTGTACTGATGTTGCACTCTGCACATTTTTGTTGTGCATATCCCGGTACAGGACCCTAGAGTGAGGAGGCTGCCTTCAGTCTATTCGGAGATTCCGATGTAGTCCTGCAGGCGGTTGCAGGCCTTAGCGCCTCCTCCTACATCCTTTATATTATGTTCTTTTTATTCCGAGACGGATGTATTCATTTTGTTCAGACCTTTAAATGTATTATTCGTTGACAGTCCGTGAAGTTGTGACTCCAAAATTCTGGGTTTGGTATTGTGAACTTCGTAACAGCCTTTAATTAAGTTGTTAGACTTGTTGTAATTCATAATTTCTTTATTGCAAATTCTGTATATCACCCGTTAACTGTTAAAAATAGAAGAATAAGGGAAACTGAACATTAACGTTGGCTTGCCTATCAGGTTCAACGTTAGGCGCCGTCACGGTCCCGACAGTGAAAAATTCGGGTAGTGACAAATGAATTCTCCAAAATGTACGCAACAAAAATGAATATTCTCATTTACACTTAAAAATTCTTAGAAAAAAACTAAAAAATAAAAGGTTCTGAAAAAGAAAAGAATAAACACAAAATAAATCACAACTAAAGGAGATTCTTTAATACATCTTTAACAAAGGAAATTCAATCAAATAAACTAGCAACAAAATAAAGATCAAGCTAATAAGCAGATCCAATATAAAAGTTGGAAATGTTAGAAACAATTTTTCAAAATATCCAATTGAAAATATGAGATCAACGAAGTCTTTTTCAGTTTCAGCAAATAGAACTCAGAACTTTATGAGCTTTGCTATCAATCAACAAGACAACAACTTCAAGCAAACTTTTGTTTTTTCATGATTTATCCATAAATTAAGAACCTAGTGACCATACAAAATCCATTAATCCACTTCCAGGGTTATAACTTACAACATCAAATAAGGCATATTATCGAACCTCGTAAAGAACTTAAAAAAAATTATCAAAATAGTGAGGGTAAAAGAAGAACCAACTAAAATACATGTCATCATACCAAAGAATCTCCTAATATATTAGCAAAATCAGAAGTTGCATCATACAGAAAGCTAATACTTGAGAGTATATTATATCAATACATTAAGATAGACCGGAAAAAAAGAACCTTATGATATTTTGTGCTGCTTCCTATATCTCTAAAAATCTTTTATTAGTTAAAAATAAATTTTGGAAATGATATGTACATATAAATACATATAGGGAAAAGTAAAGTGGTCCTTAATAAAGAGGGACTGAAAGGTCCACAATTATTAGTTAGGAAATATGTAACCTTCGATCCTTCCTCTTCATCTTCTTATGATAAGCAATAAAATTTGTGCAAGGCAAAATAGTTACTACAATTAAGATCACTAAATGGAACTCATCTGGACGAAAAGTCAACAGAGAAACATTATGGGTGAATAATAAAATCAAATGATAATATATTTTAGCAATGAAAGACATTAATAAAAAGTAAGCGAATCAGTAACTTAGCAATACGTTTAGTGGGAATGCATGATTTGTTCATTGTAACAATTTCAAGTAAGTGATGGATTTTAAAAGTGTAATAATAGCAGGAAATTGAAGAGACTAAACACCATTATCATGATAAAGACTTTTATTATGAATTAATTTTACCTTTTAATACATTTTGAAAGAATAGTTTAGCTTCTAAAGAGTATAATAAAAAATAATTTATTTATTTAATAAGGTTATAAAAGTCTATTAATTTTTTGGGGACATTTTGGTAATCTAACTTTTGATTAAAGAGCTTCCCACTTTTAGTATATGATAAGCATGAAGATCAAAAGATAAATGTGAAAGACCAAAATAACCTTATAGTATTATTGAACTTTTATGCCCTTAAAAGTTATTTTAATAATACCTTTAATATTAATAATAAAAGTTAGTTTTGTAACATTAAATTTGATTTGGGATTATTAAAGAATTTAGTAAGGTTCATGTATCTAAATTCTTTACTTTACAAAGTTAAGCTCTATAATAAATTTTTTGAGCTAACATTTACCGTTCTTAAAATATCAAATAATATTTGTGATAGAGTTGGCATGAAATTCCTTTTAAGATTCGTGATTTCTCACTCTTTCTATAGCTTTTATTAGCCGAGGAATACAAAGAAAAGAAAACTAACCTTGGGTCTCAAATATTCTATTTTATTTCATAAATATGTTCATGTTTTTATTTACTGTATGATAATTCATTGGGACTGTTTTCTCGTGCCTATGCCATTTTTCTCAAATTAGCAATTTGTATACTGCCAGAACGAGCTTACCCTTCTTATGACTAATCAAAGGTTGGATCATGATAGGCCACAGTTCGGCCTCGTGTTATATCGAGTCTCAGCGCAGAGTTAAATTGCCGAGTCCGTAATTCAGAGACTGATCAAGGTCGAGATCAGCCAAGATCGAGACCAAGCAAAACGGAGATCGAGCAAGACCGATGGAAGTTTACCCGATCAAGTAACAGTAAGCTGAAGTATCCATAATTAAGCAAGGATCACGGCGAAAAATCTCGGCACGTATCAAGATAAGGCCGATTAATTAGCCAATCATGGGATTTTTTTACTGTATTTAGAGTTGCACCATAAGTAGAACTCCCCTACTATATAACGGGGTCTAATCATTTGTAAAGGGCATTAGATTCACGCAATTCCAAGCAATATACTATCCCTTTCTTTAAGTTCTCAATACTCTATTCATATATTATTTTGCTCATTCATTTGGTTCGAGGGTAACTTGTCTCGAGGCTAAAGCTGCGCATATCATTTGGTTTGCTTTATTTTTCTTTACAGTAAATTTTAATAGCTATTTACATATTTTCTTAGTTTGTTCCAGGTGAGATCACGTATCCTTAAAACCACATATAAATTCAATTGTCATCCGTTTTTAGGGTAAACAGTTTGGCGCCCACCGTGGGGCTAAGGATAATAGATATTGCCTGGTACTAACTTTCGTAACACACATTATTTTATACTTGTTCTTGTGAGTATCTTTGATTCCAGGATCAACATGTCGAACTTTCAAGCAGCACCCACATACATAGACAATGACCTTGGTTTCCATGACGAGAACGACAACATAGCCTCCCCAGGGAACGAAATGCCTCCAGTTGACCTCGATGGAGTCCCGATCGTAGACTCAATCGACGTCAGTTCCCATGTTGCCATTGATGCAAATCTGGCCGCCGATCCCGAAAATAGTGTCCGCAGAGACGTTCGATCAGCCGGTCAGAGCGCACAGGGCGGTGAAGAAGGCGGGATCAGCCTTCGAGTGATATTCGAAATGTTGCAGGCTCAACAAGATGCAATAACACAACTCCAAAACTAGAACCATGCATCGAGCAAGGTCGATCTTGAGCCATCGCAGGAAGTTGTTCATAGGGCCAAATCAGTGTCAAGAAGATCAAAAGGAAATGAACTAGGGACCGACCCCGCTATCATGAAGATGCTCTAGGAACTAACAACGCGAGTTGAGTCGGGGGGGGGGGGGGGGAGAA
>ML267730.1:0-22861 GCA_005239495.1 Nicotiana undulata
ACAAACTTGGTATCAGAGCCTAAGGTTTTAAAAGAGTCCTAGGATGTCTCGGAGCCGTGTCTATTAGTTTTAATATTATTCTTTTTATGCCTTCAAATTATTTTTTTGTTAAACTGAGCTAATCGTTAAAAATATAAATATGTTCTACATATTCAACTTATAGAATTAAAATTATACAGCAAAGTTTTAGAGCTCATTTATTTATCTTTATGACCATGCAAACGGTGAAAAATTCACTAGTTATCTAATAGTTTAAACTAAGTAATGTTATTTTAGTATATTTACTATTTTCTTAAGGTATCTTTGGTGAGAAGAAAATTTAAAACTGCTTCTGCTTCTGTTTTAGTGGAGAACTACTTTTTTCTGTTTTTTAAAAGTTGCATCTGCTTCCACACAGAAGCACTTTTTCTCTTCCAAAAAACTTGGCCAAACATTTCAAGTGGAAAAACAAAAATACTTTGACCCAAAGAAAAACTTGACCAAACAGAGTATATACTAATATGATCATGAATAACTTTAGATGTTGTCCTGTAATTCCGTTTGCATGCATACAACCCAAAACTAAAGTAGGATTGAGTTGAAAAAAATACTACAAGTAATAAGTTGCTAAAGTTTTAAGAAATATCTCGAGATCAGTCACCGCAAAACATTCATTTTTATAGGCGAGAAAGATTGTTTGCTAAGTTTAAGTAGAAGATATATTATCGTAAAGGCATTAAACTTTCGAAATTATAGGTTTAAAATTATATTTTTTATAATTTTATTGATTTTCGCATATGTGTTTATACTCCATGCCAAAAACAAAGCTGTCCGAAGTAGGATTTGAACCGTTAATTGCATTGTAAAAGTGCACTAAAAAATTATTGCATGAAAAAAGTCTTTGTGCATGAGTGCACACATATAATTTTTTAAGTAATTTGAAAAAACTATGATATTATTATACATTGCCTAGAAAAAATGAACGCATACCAAATTAAACTAGAGACTACTGTTAAATTAAGGAGAAATAATTTGAAAGATAAACATCTTTAGTAAGGATAATTTTATCCTGAAAAATTAACTTTTACTTCTGTTGTAAAAAGTATTTTCAAACTTCTTCTTACTTTTCACATTAGAAAAACTATTTCGTTACCAGTCAAAATCACTAATTCTTTCCCAAAGTTTAAACATATACCTTAAACATCCAAGATAAGCATTTTTCTCGGTAAGTACTCCTAAATACTAATTCTAATTTCTCACAAGCTTAACCAAATAGGTTAAAGTTATTTTGGAATAAATAATATTAATAATCTTTAAAGGCTTGGCCAGATGGAGCCTTACATTTCTGATGACTGCATTTGCCTTTTCCCATTTGAATTCGATAGACATTAGCCTAAAATTACTTCGTCCTAGCTTTCTCAATATTGCTTAATTGACCGTTAAACTTTTGTTTTGTGGGCAAAAGTTTTATGTTCAGCTTTGTAAATCGTTCCTCCGTTTTCCCTTCTATTCAAAAAAATATAAATCTCAATTGATACATCATCAACTCTAAATGATCCCACTAAAAAGACTTTCACCTCAAGGACGTCTCAATAAACTCTGTGGCCTAAAGCTAAATTTTAAGAAGAATATTTTTTTTCTTCCTTTCTTTTTGTCTATAGTATAATTATTTTACAAAATATAATATAATATCAGCATTTGTTTTTTTTTGTTTGTTTCTTTTTATCTGTAGTGTGGTTATTTTACAAAACATAATATGGAGAATTAATATTTATATTGATAAGAAAATTCAAGTTATTAAGATTTTAACCACATATTTATAATGCATTACATTGGATCTATTGTAAAAAATATTATTTACTAATGTGAATATTTAAGTAGCTTAAGTCAAAGTAAAAAAAAAATATTGTTAAAAATAGATAATTTTTCTTTCTACTTTTATAAGAAGTTTGTACTTTTTTCTTTGGACAACTTACACATTTGGCCAGTCGACCAAAAATAATTACATCCTCTAACCAAACATTAAAAAAAAAATATATTGATTATGTACAAAATATATAGATTTATGCGGTAATACACAAAATATATACATTTTTTCGACTATTATTTTAGGAACGGCTATACAATGTAGTTTTTTATTTCTTCCTTTATTTTATTAACTTCAATATTGTGTAAGCAAAAATAAGATAGAAAATCTACAACAAAAAATATTTTGGGGCCCCAAATTTAGAGGGCCTAAGATAAAGGTTTTACTTACCTCCCCTTCATCTACCTCTGTTTCCCCTACTATCATTTATGTATATTTTACGGCAGTGAATTATCCCTTCTTCTTTTTTTTTGCCTATGATGATCTTAAATAATAATATAAAAATACGTACTAAACTTGGCATTGATCATTACGAGCAAGAAAATTTCCGGGCCATCACTGATATTACGAGCAAGAAAATTTTCCTTCTACTGTTACTATCATACGGATTTCTTTTTACAAAATTAATCTGAAATAACAAATTTACTTATATTTTAACAGCTTTTTCCTAATGACAACTTAAATGATGAAGCTTAGGAGAATTTCTTTCATGTTTTTGTCAACATTTTAAAGATTTTCAGCACACATTAACTAATAGCAAATTGAATAATATGTGAGAAGTTTAATATCCATGCATCTCCTTACCTATAAGATTAAGAAATAATTATTCATTAGAAAAAGAAAGAGGAAAATATCACATCTACTTTTATCTTTTGCTCCTAATCAGTACTTTCACCGGGGGCGGAGGTAGAATGCTGGCAGCGGGTTCGGCCGAAACCAGTAACTTTAATTCGAACGCTGTATTTGTCCTATAAAATTCGTTAAATATGTATAAATTATTAATTTAGAGTCCAGTAACTTTTAACGATTAGAATCTTGAACCCATAAGCTTGAAATCTTAGCTCCGCCTCTAACTTTCACCATCTCATAGTTTCGAAATTACCCTTTTGATTTTATAGGGTAAAATAAAAGAATGACCCAATTGGAATTAAGCAAAAATGCTAGAAACATATCAAATCTTCTGTTTATTAAACTAATAAAATAATTTAATTACCTTAAGATATTTTCTTTGCACACATCTCCTAATGAAGTATTATTTAACTTTCATACACTTAGACAAGTAATTTTAACATTATTGCCTCATCTAAAAGATAACTGAAGGTGTGCTCATAATAAATGGGATTTATTATTAGAAAAAACTATATACCATGGAAGACTAGTATAAAGCTCGAGCTGTTTAAACACTATCCGTAAGAATAATTCGTCCCATAGAGAATAATTGAAATAAACGGTATTTCTTAGAATTCAACAAGCTCTTCGGCGATTAATTGGGAATAGGAACATTATATTTGGTATTGGAAAAAAAAAGCATCATATTTTGTGTAATGTTTTAGAATGCCACACCAGATTCAGAATGCATAATATATAAATTATGTAATGTTTTATTTAAGGTAATCAAGGTTTAATTAGATGACGTTTAAGTGACAAAGTAGAATAATGATCTTTGTGCAAGGAATCTTCACTTGAATGACTACTAATAAAAATTTCCCAAAATTACAATTCATCGCTTGTACTTTCAATTTTGTGTTCCTCTCTTAAAGTGAAAAAGTTTAGCTGTTGGCCACTTGCCTCAATTTATTTCTATTTATTACTGGGATGATAAAGGCCGGTGCGTTCGTTCTTTTGCAGCACAGAACTCACATGACTGTTCAGTACTCTTAATCTAATGCTTTGTCCCATCAGTTTGGCCAACCTAATTTTAGGTAGGCACCTATAGTGAAAAATGAAGAGAATCCCGATTTTAAAATGTTTAAATCACTAGGCATCGGGTGAACAACAACGGCCAAAAGGCCTTCGCGTTCGCGATCTATCCTTCACGTTCGCGTAGCCCTCACTTTCGCGAAGAAGAAATTCCTCCCCAGCCCCAAACCCCTTCGCGATCGTGAAACACAATGCACCAGACATTAGAAGATAGCTGAAACCTGCAACTTTCTAAGTCCAAAATGGTCTGTAGCCTATCTGAGATTTACCGGAGCCCCTAAAACAAACATACACACAAGTGCAATAACATCATATGAACTCGCTCGTGCGATCAAGACATCAAAATAATACCTAGAACTACGAATCGCACATCAAAATGCATAAAATGTCAATGAAAACTCAAGAACTTCTAAAATCACAACCGAGCATCTGAATCCTATCAAACCAACTCCTATTTGCACCAAAATTTGCAGACAAGTTTCAAATAGCAAAATAAACCTATACCAAGTCACGGAATCAAAATCTGAACCCGGTAGCCATAAAGTCAACGTATGATCAAACCTAGAAAATTTTCAAACCTCAAATTAATAGCTTTCGACAAAACAAATCAAATCAAGTTAGGGACTTCCGAATTCAATTCCGAGCATACGCCCAAGTCCAAAATCACGATATGGACCTGTTGTGATCGACAAATACCAATCCGGGTTCGCTTACACAAAATATTGACCGTGGTTAACTCAAGTTATTTTCAAAGCCAAAAACCATATATATTTTCAAATTTTCAAATAAAATCTCTCCGGAAAAAGATATGGACTGCGCACACAAGTCGAGAAATACCATATGGAGCTAATAGAGGTTTCGAAACACAAATACTCAAAATTACGTAACGGGTCGTCACACTTTCCTTCTATTGTTACTATCATTAGCAGTATAAATATTCTAACCTTGACAAAAAAGTACTTATGTTTGTATACATATTTAATACTCTTATCGTTTGGTATCATGATGGATAAGAAAATATAGTCCTAGGATAAAAATTTAGTATCGCCATATCGCTTGTTTGGTTAATAATTTTGTGATATATTATCCCAGGATTAAAAATAATATCGGGATAACTTATACCTGCCATAAGGTGAAATAGTAATCCAGGATAAGTGATAAAGCACTAAAATTGACAATCCCAAGATTAATATAACATACCAAACAACCAATAAGAAATAATCAGAATAATTAATACCCAGTATAACTAATCTCAAGATAACCAAACTGAACTAACTTGTGTTCAAACCAAACGATCCCGGTGTAACACATCAAAAGATTTAACAAATTGGTTTTCTTTTACAAAATTGCGCTCGCCTTTGCATAGTTATATTGTTACACGTCATGAAAAGATTATCAAACTGATGGGTTAGTCTTATGTTTTGATGATCTAACAAATTTTCTGTAAAGAACCAGATAAAGGACCTGATGGGTATCCGGCATAACCAGTCAACATGAACTCAAGAAATCTGAGTAGTGTACGCTTGGACTCGCAAGAAACAGTTTAGGGGTCTGATCCCTTGGCATTCCCCTGACAGAAGTACAAGTCAACTCTACAGTTGGAAAGCAGTGGCAGAAAGTGACTGCCTGCAACTGTGCACGCTACAATGCAGAAACAGTGCAACAATCACTTCCTATTAGTGATAGTGTGTACTAACTAAGCATGGACATCATTCTTGGGATGTCTTTGAGGTATAATATCTTGGTGCAAGACAAAACAAGATATTCACTTGAGCAGTTACTAACATTCTCTCAAGCATTGAAGATCTGCTCTTGCATTGAAGGCTTAAGTGTGTCAAGAACAAGAAGACAACTCCACTACGAACCAGTTTCACTACGTGTTCTTATGTGTCCTTAGTTGAGTTGTAATCTTGTGTTTTGCTTTCTATTGTATCCTATCTTGCTTTCTTAGAAGCTTTGTTTTAGGAAACCCAAAATCATAAACCATCCGTGTTTGTGTTGGGGCTAGTGTTAGTCATAAGTTAAAGTCTTTGTAACTAGTGAGTAACAAAGTGGCTTGTAAGTGTATTACAAGTTAGTGTATTGAAGTATTTGTAAAAGAGTCATTAAAAAGTGGCTTGTAATAGTTGTCCCCTCGAGTTGGGATTTTTTCACGTAAAAATCTTGTGCCTCTTTTACATATTGTCCGTATAGATAACTCTGAGGGAACTGGTAAAGGACCAGGTCTCTTTACAGTTGGTGGACTCATACAAACTATTAATTGATATCAGAGCAGGCTCTTTCTAAAAGGTTAACCTCTAGAAAAGATCTCAAATGGCTGCTCCACCCAACTTTGAAGAAGGACAATCAACATACAGACCTCCTAGATTCAATGGTCTGTACTACGGATGGTGGAAGACTCGTATGCATGACTTTATAATGGCTGAAGATTCCGAATTGTGGGATGTCATTTGTGACAGTCCACATGTTCCCATGAAGAAGGTTGGAAAAGCTGGTATAATGGTGTCCAAGACCAGAAAGGAATATAGTGGCATTGACAGGAAGGTTATGGAGAAGAACTTTCGTGCCAAGAAAATCTTGGTATGTGGTATAGGACTTGATGAGTACAATAGAATCTCAGCTTGCCAATCAGCAAAGGAGATATGGGAAGCTTTGTAAACCGCACACGAAGGAACAACTCAAGTTAAGCAGTCCAAGATCGACATGCTCACCACTGAGTACGAGCTGTTTCGAACGAAGGATGATGAATCTATACAAGACATGCACACTATATTCACTTCCATCATAAATGAGCTTCACTTACTAGGAGAAATAATCCCTAGAAACAAGCTGGTACGGAGGATTCTAAGTGTCTTACCTAGTTCTTGGGAAAGCAAGGTGAATGCTATTACTGAAGAAAAAGATCTACAAACTCTAACCATGGACGAGCTAATTGGAAATCTGAAGATATACGAGATGAAGAAGAAGAAAGACAGTGAAAAAAGAGAACCAAAAAAGGAGAAGAACCTGGTTCTCAAGGTTGAAAATAACGACTCAAGTGAAGAAGATAGTGACATGGCCTATCTCACTAAGAGATTTCAAAAGATGGTTCGAAGAAATGGTGGTATACCAAGGAGAGGCAGTTCAAGCAAACCAAGGAACTATGATCTGTGCCACAAGTGTGGAAAGCCCAGGCACTTCATCAAGGGCTGCCCACTTCTGAAGCAGGAGCCTTATAAGCACAACTTTGACAAGACAACATAAAGGAACCAGGTTCTTGACAAACGATTCAGCCAAACAAATGCAGCTGACAATGTTGTGAAGAAAGCTCTTGCTGCATGGGGAGATTCCTCCAGTGAATAAGAAGAGGAACCAGATGCAGGAAACAGTTCCATGATGGCAGTAGAGAACGAAGCCAAGGAATATGATTCACTGTTTTCTCTAATGGCTCAGCCTGATGATGACGAAGAAGATGACAATGATGAGGTAAATTTCAAGGATGTTCAGAGAAATCTGAAGTCCTATTCTTCTAAGAAATTAATGTCCTTAGCAAATGTTCTTATTGATGCTTACTACAGTTTAGTTGGTGATAAGGATGCCCTGACCATAGAGCTAGGAGAAACTGAACAATCTAGAGATGATCTAGTTGTTTGTGTGGTTGATTTGAAAGAGACCATAAGTGATCTTGAGAAAGAAAATGAATCTCTAACTGGTAGAATAAATAGTGTAGAAAATGAAAGAGATGACTTGATGGTAGTGGTTGTGGACTTAAAGGAAACCATAAGCAACCTTGAAAAAGAAAACAGAGTGCTAGCGGAAAATACTAATAGTGCAGAAAATGAGAGAGATGACCTTACAGTAATGGTGGTAGACCTTAAGGAAACAGTGGAGAACCTGAGCAATGAAAAGAACACTCTAGATGAAAAAATGAATGTTGTTGAGGAAGAAAGAGATGACCTTTTGGTGATAATCACAGACCTAGAGAAAATAATTGAGGGACTCAAACTAGAACATAGGCCTGTGAGTATAGAGAAAGGGAAGGAAGTAGCTAGTGAAACACACATTAAACTTGAAAAGGAACTAAATGATGTGAAAACCAGTTTATGTTGTGAACTTGAGAAAAACATGCAACTTCAAGCTGAATTAGTTAAACTAAAAGTTGAGAAATCACTTAAATGGACCTGGTCCATAGATGTTGTTACTGCCTTGTGCTTTAATAACAATGGAAATAGGCAGGGGATTGGTTTCCAAAAGGAGAAAATTCCTTACAACCCTTACAGCAAGTATGTCACTGTTCCAGACAACTGGCTTTGTACCCACTATGGGAACAATGGGCATTTCAAAGAAAACTGCCCTGCTAGGGTTCAATCTGTTCAAAAAAAACAAAGTGTTTGCTGAAAAAGTGACTACTAAAAGGGAACCAGGTCCCTCTAAGAAAAATCGACTTTTGCCTGCATGGACCCGTTTCCTCATTACAAGGGACCCAAACTTGTTTGGGTTCCTAAATCTAACCCCTAATTTATATGTGCAGGGACCAGTGAGAGTATCAGAACTACAATGGATCATGGATAGTGGATTCTCAAAACACATGACTGGGAACACCATTGATTTTCTCTCACTAAAAGCCCTACAAGGAGGAGATGTATCCTTTGGCAATGGAAAAAGGGGTACATTCTCAGTGTTGGAAGGGTTGGAAGGTCTCTTGCACCCAATTGAGAACGTGTACTATGTAGATGGGTTGAAGTACAGTCTCTTGATTGTCTCCCAAATTTGCAATAAAGGGAACAAAGTAGAATTCTTGTCCAAAGTATGCACGATTACTAGTCTAGTAACTGGTGAGGTGGTTTTGATAGCCAAAAGACACGAGAATATCTATGTTGCTGACTTTGAGTCTTTGGAAGCTGGTGATATGAGGTGCTTAAAAGCAGTTGATGATGATGCAAAATTGTGTCATAGAAGATTGCGACATGCAAGCTTTTTTCTCTTGAATAAATTGATACAGAAGGACCTGGTTCGTGGTCTGCCAAATTCAAAGTTCAAGGAGCACAAAGTATGTGATGCATGTGCCAGAGGAAAACATGTGAAATCATCCTTTAAGCCAAAGAAGGATGTTAGCACATCAAAACCTCTCGAACTTCTTCACATGGATCTATGTGGTCCTATGAGAATTCCAAGCAGAGGTGGAAAGAAATATATGTTTGTGATTGTGGATGACTATTCAAGATTCACTTGGACACTATTTCTTAGAGCAAAAGATGAGACTATTGAAGTATTTGTGGCCTTTTTCTAGAAAATCCAAGTGAAGATGGAATTAGAAGTAGCTTGCATCAGATCTGACCATGGGACACAATTTGACAATGCAAAATTTGATGAGTTTTGCAATGAAAATGAGATCACTCATAATTTCTCAGCTCCAAGGACTCCTCAGCAAAATGGTGTGGTGGAAAGAAAGAACAGAACTTTAGAAGACATGGCACAGACAATGCTCATTGACAGTGGAATTGCCAAAATTTTCTGGGCTGAAGCAATCAGCACTTCGTGCTATTTGGTGAACAGGTGCATGATCAGGTCCTTCTTAAACAAAAACCCCTATGAGTTGCTCAATGGAATAAATCCAAAGATAATATATCTGAGAACCTTTGGATGCAAATGTTATGTTCTGAACAATGGGAAGGACCAACTTGGAAAATTTGATGCAAAAAGTGATGAAGGATTTTTTCTAGGATACTCTTCTCAAAGCAAAGCCTACAAAGTCTACAACAAAAGGACACAATGTGTGGAAGAAAATGTTCATGTGATATTTAATGAGACACATTCTTCAAACAAGGAAGGAGATGGTGATGATCAGGACAATGAACCACTTCTGGTCCCTGGAGAAATATCTGATGTTTCAAATGGCAAAGCTGACATGATGAGTCAGATGAAGGAAACAAGTGAAGATAATGCAACTTCCTCGTCAACTTCACAAGAGGAACCTGGTACCCCAATTACAACCACTGAAGCTGAATAAAGAGTTGGAGATGCTGTGCAAGGCACTCCGCAGGTAGCTGAACGAGGAATGCAGGGAAAATCTTCCGACCTACCCAGTTCCTCCACCAATCAAATCTAAGTCCCAAATTGGAAACATAAAATCTCTCATCCCCTTGATCATATAATCACTCCCCTTGACTCTGGAGTTCAAACTCGATCTAAAACCAGAAACTCCCTAGCCTTTTCAGCCTTTTTATCCCAAATAGAACCTAAAAATATCAAGGAAGCCCTGAAGGATGCAGGCGGAATTATGGCTATGCAAGAGGAGCTACATCAGTTTGAGAGAAACAAGGTATGTCACCTGGTAGATAGACCCTCTGACATAACCATCATAGGAACTAGGTGGGTGTTCAGGAATAAGCTGGATGAAAATGGAAATACCACAAGGAACAAACCAAGGCTTATTGTTCAAGGGTACAATCAGGAGGAAGAGATTGACTATGATGGGACGTTTGCCCCAGTTGCTCGTATGAAATCCATCATGATCCTCATTGCCTTTGCATCATATATGGAATTCACTTTATTCCAGATGGATATGAAGAGTGCCTTTTAAAATGGTTTTCTTAAGGAAGAAGTTTATGTTAAGAAACCTTCGGCCTTTGAAAATCATGTGCATCCTGAACATATATTCAAATTAGATAAGGCTCTATACGTACTGAAGCAAGCCCCCAGAGCTTGGTATGAGAGACTATCCAAGTTTTTGTTGGACAATGGGTTTACTCGAGGTCAGATTGATAACACACCATTTATAAAGAAACGGGGGAGGAACCTACTCATCGTTCAGGTTTATGTGGATGATATAATATTTGGGGCTACAGCAGATTCACTATGTAAAGAATTTGCCAAACTCATGGGTAGTGTGTTCCAAATGAGTATGATGGGGGAACTGAACTTCTTTCTGGGTCTTCAAGTGACGTAGTCCACGAAGGGAACATGCATCATTCAGCAGAAATACATCAAAGAACTGCTAAAAGGTTTGACATGGAGGAATCAAAGGTGATCTACACTCCTATTGCAGTGGCAACGAAGCTTGACATGGATGATTCTGGATCACCTGTGAACCAAACAATGTACAGGGGGATCATTGGATCTCTACTCCACCTCATTGCGAGTAGACCAAACATTGTATTTAGCGTGGGGTTGTGTACTAGATTTTAGTCAAATCCTAAAGAGTCTCATCTGAAGGCAGCCAAAAGAATTCTAAGATACCTTAAGGGCACACAGGACCTGGTTCTGTACTATCCTTCAGGTGACAATTTTAACCTTGTTGGTTATGCTGACGCTGACTATGCAGGTTATCTGGTGGACATAAAAAGAACTACTGGAATGGAACATTTCCTTGGATCATGCCTAATCTCATGGGGTACAAGGAAGCAAAACTCAGTGGCTCTCTCAACAGCTGAAGCAGAATATGTTGTAGTTGCATCTTGTTGTGCTCAACTATTGTGGATCAAGAAACAATTGGAAGATTTTAGGGTATACATTGATTGTGTGCCACTTCTGTGTGACAACACCAGTTCTCTCAACATGGCAAAGAACCCAGTTCAACACAAAAGAACCAAGCACAATGATGTGCGACATCATTTTCTCAGCGATAATGTTAAAAATGGGCATATTTGCATGAAGTTTTGCTGCACTGAAGATCAAATTGCAAACATCTTCGCCAAGGCCCTAAGCAAGGAACACTTTGAGAGAAACAGGATGGCACTGGGGTTGATGAAACCTAACTGAGAACCTAGTTCTCCTTCATTGGCTATGAGAGTCGCACTCAGGTACAGTTAGCTAAAGTATTTTTTGACCAAGCCTAATTCACATCAATACCGTTGCAGGTAGACACACATGGTGATTACATAAGTTAAAGGTCCGGTGTTGTACTGCAAAAGAAAGCTGAAAAACTTTTTCAAAAAATAGGTGCGGGACCTGGTTCCTGTGCCACATGTTAGTAGTTATATGTTTTCTTATGCTGTTCTCAAAAGACAACAAATTAAATGCTATCGCCACATCATCCGACTTTTCAGAGTCTGTGTCTATCATGTCCTATCTCTCAAATCCTTTCACTTCCCTTGCACGTTTTATCTTCCAAAAACCTATCGTCGTTTTCCTTCTGAATCCGTTCCTCTTGCCCCCTCTTTATTGCTCTCTTTTTTTAATTTTATAAAACCCTCTCATCTC
This sequence comes from Nicotiana undulata, assembly GCA_005239495.1. NCBI lineage: Eukaryota > Viridiplantae > Streptophyta > Magnoliopsida > Solanales > Solanaceae > Nicotiana > Nicotiana undulata. The sequence continues at coordinate 11,948 of ML267730.1, forward strand.
TAACTTCTCAGCACTATCATCTCACATTATCTCTCTGCAAATCGTAACTTCCTATGAACTCCCTGTGTCTCTTACTCTACAATGGCCAACGAACACTCATCTACATCCCCTACCTCTAACACCACTCATATACCACCAGAACTCCAGTCCTCTACCATCCCAAATGTCGTCACTCCCACACCAGTTTCCTCTTCATCACCTGCCATTACTTATCTCTCTCCAAACCCTACAGATCCTCTTCCTTATGAACAACCCAATGAAACCCTAGAAAACGACACTCCTCAGGCTTCAGAAGTTTCTGAGGATGACCCTGATCAATATCTGAACTCCTCTCTCCTAGACTCTGCGGCTCCTATGGAGTCACCAGAAAATGAAGCGGCCAAAAACATCATGTCCATTGCCGCTGAGAGTCTCACCTCTGAAGGAGCCTCTTTCCTTCCTGAGCCTCAAGGGGAAGAGACTCCATTCTTAGGAGATGAGGGGACCATGGTTCTGTTCGAGTCTCCTGTTCATGACACGGTAAACGACAAACCTGTTGAGGAACCTGTTTCTCCTTTAGCATAAACAACCCAAGAAACCATCTTCTACACAAAACCCTTAGAGTCTATTCCTCCCATCTCTGTGCCTTTCAACAAGGACGATGGGGATGAAATGGTCCTCAGTGCCCGTTTCAAGATTCGTAAGCAAGCGGCTACTCCTGATTTATCCACCAAGCGACCCTTTACTAGGTTGCAAAAGAAAGAGGCTCTCGAATCTTCCCTGGAAAAGAGCAAGAAAAACCTTAAGAAGAAGAAGAGATTGATGAAGCAAGGGAAGGTAGTAGCAGACAATGATATTCCTGTGGTTGAAGTGGATGATGATGCAGAAGAGGAACCCGGTTCCTTAGTAAAAAGATCATCAAAATCTCTGAAGTCTGTGGTTGGGGCTTCTGAAGAAGCTATAAAACAACAAGGTGTAACACCTGCGAAAAGTGGTGGCAAGCTCAAAAGGGCTGCAATTGATGAAATGGTTGCAAAGGAGTTGTCTGAAAAATCTGTGGGAGTTGAGTGTATCAGGAAGAAGTCCGTTGAAAAATTAGGGAAGAGTAAAAGGGAAACTGTTGGGGGACTAGGTTCGCTAAAGACAATACGAGTGATAGTTGAATTTGGCAAGAGAAGTTGAGAAATCAAAAGGTACTGTGGGGTCGGATGTTTGACCCGGAAATATCCGAGATGGCTGGGATGAGGCAGATTATGGAAATTGTGGAGTTCCATAAGTGGGACCATTTGTTTAGTGTGTCTGTGCCAAAGTTGTACGAAGATGCGGTGCAGAACTTTTATGCATCTTTATTCACTACTGCAGGAAATCATATCTGTGTATTGGTCAATGGGGTTGATATAGTGCTTGATGATGATGCCTTGGGGAAGGCACTCCAGGTTCCATCTGTGGGGATGTCTACTGTCAAGAGTGCTTGTAAGAGAGACTTTAGAGGGCCATTGTGAAAGAAGGGACGATCCAGCAGGGGGAACGGGTCCATAAGAAAGCACTGCTCCCAGCTTACCAGCTTCTCTTTGAGCTGGTTAACAAGGTGCTCTTACCCCGTGCTGAGCGAAGGTCCATTACCTCCAGGTCCGATTTGGTTTTGATGTAGGCCCTTGATTCGTTCACTCCTATCAATTTTCTCGCTATCATGATATAACATATGCAAAAAGTGGTGAATTTCAAAGACGACAATCATGGGCTCCCATATGGTTTCCTACTTACTCGTGTGTTTGAATTCTACAGAGTGCCTCTGGCTAACCCACGAGTAGGGACCCACAAGCAGATCTTTTCCAAGACAACCCTAGAAGAGTGTGAGTGTTTAGAGAGGGTTGGGGGTAGCACTTCAATAATCTCTCAACTGATCAATGCTCAGAATGCTGCAAATGAAGTGATCAAGAAGTTGATGGCTCAGAATGCTATATTGGAGACTCAGTCGAGTCAAGCTGTTGGGGAACCTGGTTCTGTTGATTCTTCTAATGAGGATGTTGCCCGCTTTACCAAGGAAAACATTGATCTTAGGCAACAGGTGGAGAACCTGCAGGAGAAACTTCTCGAGGAACAAATGTCTGCAAATGCTTGCATGAACCTGGTCCTCAAAACCCTGACTTCCTCCTCCTCCAAGCCTTCCTCTTCTAGTGCCCCTTAGGTTCTTGTCAGTGTCCAGTCTTCTTATGTTCATGATGATTGTGGTTGGTAGTTTTTTTTTTTTGTGATGGCATTTGGATTTCACCGTACTGCTCCTGTTACAACTATCCAATCAAGTCTTTGCTTTCATAGCAAAGACTTCTATGTTTTAAATGGCTTTTGTTATTAATGAATCAGCTTTTTTATGTTAAGTATGATGCTTGTTTCCTTTTTCTGTGTTCTATCATTTTGTGTGCACACATGGGGCATGAGTTAGTTGTGTTAGGCTTCTTTACGCTTTCTGTCTATTTGTGACTTTTTATGATGCCAAAAGAGGGAAGATAATTGATGGCAGGGATTAAGGGGGAAGAACAGAAACATGGGGAACAATATGGGGTCCTGGTACTTTATCTGGTTAAGTTAGACTCTATACCTGGTCAACAATTTTAAAAGTTTGTCATCATCAAAAGAGGGGGAAATTGATGGGTTAGTCTTATGTTTTGATGATCTAACAAACTTTCTGTAAAGAACCAGATAAAGGACCTAATAGGTATCCGGCATAACCAGTCAGCATGAACTCAAGAAATCTGAGTAGTGTACGCTTGGACTCCCAAGAAACAGTTTAGGGACTTGATCCCTTGACATTCCCCTGACAGAAGTACAAGTCAACTCTACAGCTGGAAAGCTGGCAGAAAGTGACTGCCCGCAACTGTGCACGCTACAGTGTAGAAACAGTGCATCATTCACTTCCTATTGGTGATAGTATGTACTAACTAAATATGGACATCATTTTTGGGATGTCTTTGAGGTATAATATCTTGGTGCAAGACAAAACAAGATATTCACTTGTCATTTACTAACATTCTCTCAAGCATTAAAGATCTGCTCTTGCATTGAAGGCTCAAGTGTGTCAAGAACAAGAAGACAACTCCATTACAGACCAGTTTCACTACGTGTTCTTTTGTGTCCTTAGTTGAGTTGTAATCTTGTATTTTGCTTTCTATTGTATCCTATCTTGCTTTCTTAGAAGCTTTGTTTTAGAAAACCCAAAATCATAAACCATCCGTGTTTGTGTTGTGACTGGTGTTAGTCATAAGTTAAAGTCTTTATAATTAGTGAGTAACAAAGTGGCTTGTAACAACTGTATTATAAGTTAGTGTGTTGAAGTCTTTGTAAGAGAGTCATTATAAAGTGGCTTGTAATAGTTGTCCTCTTGAGTTGAGATTTTTCCACGTAAAAATCTTGTGCCTCTTTTACATACTGTCCTTATAGATAACTCTGAGAGAACTGGTAAAGGACCAGATCTCTTTACTGTTGGTGAACTCATACAAACTATCAATTGGTATCAGAGCAAGTTCTTTCTAAAAGGTTAACACCTATAAAGGATCTCAAATGGATGCTCCACCCAACTTTGAAGAAGGACAATTAACATACGAACCTCCTAGACTCAATGGTTAGTACTACGCATGGTGGAAGAATTGTATGCATGACTTTATAATGGTTGAAGATTCCAAACTGTGGGATGTCATTTGTGACGGTCCACATGTTCCCATGAAGAAGGTTGTAGAATATGGTATAATGGTGCCCAAGACCAGAAAGGAATATAGTGACATTGACAGGAAAGTTGTGGAGAAGAAAATCTTGGTATGTGGTATAGGACCTGATGAGTATAATAGAATCTCAGCTTGCCAATTAGCAAAGGAGATATGGGAAGCTTTGAAAACCGCACACGAAGGAACAACTTAAGTTAAGCAGTCCAAGATCGACATGCTCACCACTGAGTACGAGCTGTTTCGAAAGAAGGATGATGAATCTATACAAGACATGCGCACTAGATTCACTTCCATCATAAATGAGCTTCACTCACTAGGAGATATAATCCCTAGAAACAAGCTGGTACGGAAGATTCTAAATGTCTTACTTAGTTCTTGGGAAAGCAAGGTGAATGCTATTACTGAAGCAAAAGATCTACAATGGACGAGCTAATTGGAAATTTAAAGACATACTTTCTGTAATACTCCCTAAGATACATGTTCTCAATAAAAAGCCATGAAAATCATTAATCTTGACTCACATTAGAAATGTTCAGAATCAATGAAGATAATAATATCATTGTAGCTGGCTATCCTATTTTCCCTAGCTATTCAGTTCACTTTGAGAAACCTGGTTACTTTATTGAAAATTAAACATGTATGTTAGGGAGTATTACAGAAAGTATAGATTTGACATCACAAGCAGTAAATATGGGGTTCTCCACTACAATTGACTCGCTTACTGTTCGGTGGAATGTTAATGCCATCAAATTTTATCTGTAAATTGGGTTTTATATCATGCATTTTTTCAAGCATTTTAGGCTTTCCGGTGAGGGCTTGATGTCTTTGCTGAGAAACAAGATGAAGATAAGCGTGGATAGAGTTGAGATAAATTTTTATTTCCAATTTTAATCTTGGATCTTTGTTATTTTAGTGTTTATTCTGGGATTAATTAATCTCGAAATTATTGTGCTGCTATTAATGTGTCATAGAATAATACCAATTTGAGATTAATTAATCCGGAGATTGTTAATTCCAGATTAAAAATTCAATCAAACGCGAGATAAAATTAAATAATCCTACATCTAATCCCGAGACTATTATTGTATCACATGCCAAACAACCTCTTACAGCTCTGATGATTGCATTTGCCCCTTTTCCCTTAGAATTTGGTAGACGTTGGCCTAAAATTCCTCCCTCGTAAGCTTTCTCAATACTACTTAGTTGAGTTAGAACTTCCATTTTGTTGGTGAGTTTGATTTTCAGATTTGTAAATCCTTCCCCCTCATTTCCCCTTCTATTAGATCCCTATGAACACATCCTCAATTCTAAATGGTGCCACTAAGAAGACTTTCCCCTACTATCATTTGAGTTGTATTTTGTTTGGTGCATAAAATACTTCTATAATTACTTCTCAGTCCTTTTATAATTGAAGTTGTTTAATTCACACTAGTAATCGAGGAGTTATAATATAATTTTAGACATAACATATCTACACCTAGATAAAATTGCAAAGAATGATTGCTTGAAAATTGAAATGTGGTGTTGATTTGATATTGACAGAGGGAGACGGATTTTCTAATATAAATAAAGTAAAAACTTAGCCGCACCATATATTTATATCATAACAATAAACAAACGAAACATGTAACTTTACAGTTACTTGTATTTACCACAGTGAGCTATATTTTTTTTTTTTTAGCTTGCAAATGATGATCTTAAATTATAATGTAAAAATACTTAATAGTCTTAACACCGAACATTACGAGCAAGAAAAATTTCCAGGCCGTCACTGAACATTACGAGCAAGAAATATTTTCTGGCCACCACTGATCATTACGAGCAGAGGCAAATCTAAAATTTATAAGGAGCGTGTACCATAATTTCTTTTAATGTACACCTTAAAATAATTAATATAGAGTTTGTTCGAATGTTTGTTCAAAACGTTTGTTCCGTTCATTTGTTTAGTTTATTCGAGCAATTTAATATGCATTTTTTATTTGCAAAATGTGAAAATTACATCTCTTTCCCATATTATTTGGAATTCCACTAGGTATATTGTTGTTTTTCTATGAAAATTACATCTCAGACTTCAAGAAACATATGTAAGTAGCAATTTAAAAAAGGAATCACGCCTTTATTATCAACAATACAAGTAAAATCAATATCTTTACTAGGGAATTAATCTATTTTTGTATGCTAAAAATAAATTTGCACAAGGAAAATAACATCTCCATAAGGGAATTGCACCAATCAAAATAAAAAACTAAAAAAAATAAATAATATTTTCAATAGATAAATACATCCCATAAGTAAATGTATAATTAGATAAACTACAAGATCCCAAAAATTAAAATCATAAATCACATATTTTTCTAGGAAATGCTTGCGAAATATTCATCGTAGTTTAATAGTAAAGACATTTCAATTGTATTTAAGAATAATAGAATATCACAAATTTTTACGTTATAAAAAAGAAAGAACACAAAAAATAAATTTGATATCAATCAAAAATTCTGATCAAGACCCAAGTTTTTTGATTTTGAAAGAAAAAACTAAAAGATTTGAGATTAAGAGAAATTGTTATTTTATGAAAATTTTAAAATTTGGAGGCCCTTTTTTTAGTGTTCTTGCTAAAGATCACAGACAAAATAATAGAATAGAAGGAAAAAATATAAAAATAATAAACGTCAAATAGGAAATTGGGAGGTAGCCAAAAAGGAAAGTGACCGGGACAATGGAAATAAAAAGCAGGGAAAATTAGACAAGGTTCAAGGTAAATTCGGACTCGAAATTTTACACATGAGAAAAGCTTTCAAAAAGGTCTAACAACCATGGCAGCTTTGTCTAGTTTGTGATTGGGGGTGATAGGATCAAATATTTAATCTAGTTTAAGAAACTTTTTACATATATGTAATAATTTTACCAACCTAGCGGATGCCATACCACCCCACCCTAAAGGGTGGATCCGCCGCTGTTTACGAGCAAGAAAATTTTCCTTCTATAAATATTTTAATTTTAACCAAAATTCCACTTTCATTTTGCATAGTTAAATATTATCAAGCTTAATCTGGAAAAAATCCACTTATGTTTTAACTTCTTTTTCCTAAAGACAACTTAACTAAAGCTTAGGTGTAACGATCCGGCCGGTCGTTTTGAGAGTTATAGCCCCGATCCCCTGTTTACTATTTTCCCCATGTCTCTTTCTGCTTATGTATTTTGCCGGGAGGTCTTTGTTGTGGTTTCAGAGTGTTTTGGGACACATAGTCCCTAAATTGAAGCTGAAGTCTTAGTATTTGGATCGTAGTCGAAACTGTGTGAAGACGACTCCGAAATAGAGTTTCATCGATTTCGTTAGCTCCGTTGGGTGATTTTGAACTAGGGGCGTGTCCAGATTGTGTTTTGGAGGTTTGTAGCTCATTTAGGCTTGAAATGGCGGAAGTCTAATTTTCGGAGATTTTGACCGGTAGTGGACTTTTTGGTATCAGGGTCGAATTCTAATTTCAGAAGTTGGAGTAGGTCTGTAAGGTTGAATATGACTTGTGTGCAAAATTTAAGGTCAATCAGACGTGGTTTGATAGGTTTAAGCATCAGTTCTAGAAATTAGAAGTTTCAAGTTCACTAAGTTTGAATCAGAGAGTGATTCGTATTTTTAGCATTGTTTGATGTAATTTGAGGACTCGACTAAGTTTGTATGATGCTTTAGGACTGACAAGTATGTTTGGTTGAGGCCCCGGGGGCCTCGGGTTGATTTCGGGTGGTAATCAGATCATTTTAGACTTGTTGAAAATGTCTGAAGATCTGGTGTCATTTTTGCTGGTTTCCTTCATCGCGTTCGCGTGAGAGGTCTCGCGTTCGCGTAGGGTATCTGGGAGATCGGATATGTTGCTCCACACATTAGCGATGTGATTCCTGCATTCGCAACAGTGTGGATCCTCTAGCCTATGCATTCACGATATAGTCTTCGCGTTCGCGTAGATGATCGGTTAGATGGGCTCCGGGTGATTAGCCTACGCGTTCAGAATGAGTGTCCCGCTTTCGCTTAGGGTCAGGCGAGGCAAGATTACGCGTTCTCGAGAGGGTTCTCGCGTTCACGAAGAAGGTTTGGAATTGAAGGAAAGTTTGTGCTTCGCAAACACGAGGGTGTGGCCGCGTTCGCGAAAAAGAAATCACTGGGCAGACTTATATCATTTCAAGAATGAGGGTTAGGCCATTTTTATCCAAACTTGAGGAGAGGGAGGCCAAGAGGTATCGAGAGTATGGCACTTACAATGGTACTCGTGCCCTAGCTGCAGTCCAACATGGTAGGGGTTATGTGAGTCGCCCCGTTCATTCAGCCCTTCCAATCACCAGTCATGTTCCAACCCCTTCTAGACCCCAGGAGCTTTATTATGCACCGCCAATATCTAGTGCTCCTCCTACTCGGGGTGCTTTTAGCGGCCAGTCCAACAGACCTTGCCCGAGTCAGTCATAGCAACCACGCCCTCCGAGAGCTTGTTTCGAGTGTGGCGACACTCGCCATATGGTGAGGGACTGCCCCAGACTTAGGAGGGGTGCACCTGCACATACTTCTCCGCCACCACGTGCTCCACCTGGTCCTCAGTCTATGACTTTATCACCAGCTACCGCCCCACCCACTCAGCCAGCTCGAGGTGGAGATCGCCCTAGAGGAGGAGGCCAGGCCAAGTATTATGCTCCTCCGGCTCGTACAGAGGAAGTTGCTTCCAACTCTGTCATTATAGGTATTAATCCAGTCCGTCATAGAGATGCGTCGGTATTATTTGACCCAGGCTCTCCATATTCCTATGCGTCCTCCTATTTTGCCCCGCATTTGGGCGTATCTAAAATTCTTTGAGTTTCCCTATTTATGTGTCTACTCCTTTAGGAGATTCTCTTATTGTGGACTGCGTGTATCAGTCGTGTTTGATTTCTCTTAGTAGTTTTGAGACCAGAGCTGATTTATTATTACTCAACATGGTAGACTTTGATGTTATTTTGGGAATGGACCTGTTGTCGCCCCGTTATGCTATTCTTGATTGTCACGCTAAGACCGTGACGCTACTATGACAGTATTACCGCAATTAGAGTTGAAGGGTACCTTAGAGTACACTCCCAACAGAGTTATTTCATTTCTTAAGGCTCAATGAATGGTTGATAAGGGGTGTGACGTGTATCTAGCTTATGTGAGAGATGTCAGTATTGATACCCATACAGTTGAGTCAGTTCCAGTAGTGAGGGACTTCCCAGATGTGTTCCAACTGATCTTCCGGGCATTCCGTCCGACGGAGATATTGATTGTGGCATTGATTAGTTGCCGGACACTCAACCCATATCTATTCCTCCATATCGTATGGCTCCTCCTAAGTTGAAGGAGCAGTTATATGAGTTGCTTGATAAGGGATTCATTCGGGCCAATGTGTCACCTTGGGGTGCTCCGGTCTTATTTGTGAAGAAAAATGATGGTTCTATGCGTATGTGCATTGATTATCGCCAGCTGAACAAAGTCACAATGAAGAACATATATCCATTGCTCATATTGATGACTTATTTGATCAGTTACAGTGTGCCAGGGTGTTATCCAAGATTGACTTACATTCAGGCTATCGTCAGTTGAAGATTCGGGAGCCAGACATCTCGAAGACTGTTTTCAGGACCCGATAATGTCACTATGAGTTGAGTCAGTATGAGTAGGTAAGTATATCTCTAGATCATCTTTGACCCCCAGATTCTTTCAGTTATTATATTATCAGTTCAGTTTCAGTTTTTTATTGCCTTGCATACGCGGTACATTATTTTGTACTGACGTCCCTTTTTTGTGGGGACGCTGCATTTCATGCATGCAGGTTCAGACAAACAGGCGTGTAGACCTCCTCAGTAGGTGCTGCCCGAGTTCAGCTTTATTAGTAAGCTCCACGTCCTTCGGAGTCGTCGGGCCTAGAAGTTTTGTGTACATCTTGTGTATATATGTATATAGGTTATGGGTAGGTCGGGGCCCTGTTCCGATCACAGTACATCCATCAGTAGAGGCTTGTAGACATATCCTGTCAGTTAGTGCAGTATGTTGGGCTTGTAAGCCTTGTATGTATATTTTTTTGGTTTGTCAGCTATAGTATTTATGAAGGCCTTGTCGGCCCAACTTTATACTGATGTTTAGTAAGCGTTAGCTTTCGTTCAGTTTTATATTTTGCCTCAAAAATTGTCTTGTAATGTGGCCACGGCCAAAGTATGACATTATATGTTTAGAGTCCCTTAGTCGCAAGTTGGTACGCAAGGATAGGTGAGGCACCAGGTGCCGGTCTTACCTCCAAGTTCGGGGCGTGACAAAAGTGGTATCAGAGCAGTTTTGTCCTAGGGAGTCTACAAGCCGTGTTTAGTAGAGTCTTGTTTATGGGTGTGTTGTGCGCCACACTTATAAACCGGAGGATACATGATATTTGGGATGGTTACTTTTCCTTCTAATCCAAATTGTGCGATAGAACTGAGTCGTAAGTATCCAGTCCTAATCTTTGACTTATTTATGTTTTTAGTGATGCCTATTACTACTAGACGACATGCGCAAACTGCTAGCATGGATCAGAAGTCTATGAAAGTGTTAGAAAGAGATATAAGTTACACTATGGAGTCAAACCCATCAAAGATCATGGGTTCTATTGAGGAGGATCCTTCCGAGGATCCATATGAGTCATCCGTTCGAGCAGTTTCGATCTCGCTGGCAGCAGATGGGGTGAGAGGAGTTCCGACCTCACCAAGGCCCTTAGTTTCATTATCAAAGCCCGTTGATCAGGGTATAAGGGGAGTGGTTCACGGATTGGCACAACCGGGTTCCCCTCAAGCTCAAAATTTGTCAAGGTATTTATAGACACCAGTTCTTCTAAGGATCCAAATAGTCTATAGTCTTGGGAGTCCGTCAATCAAGGTTCGTTTATGTATATTATGGGACATGCAGAGGAAGGGGATAATAGTCGGTCCAAGAGGAGAAAAGTAACTGATAAGGATATGAAGATTACGCTTTGAAGTATGTCAGACCAAGGTTCTCATATAGGACAAGGCAAGGATCCTCTACTTTAGACTTCCTACAGATGTCAGCTTTTGGTTGTTGAGCTCCAATTTTCTTGGAGTATTACCAAGTCAGGGTTCTGAATATGTTAGGTTGTTTTATGAGTATGTAGGGAGCCCTGTCCCGACTTATATATATATATATATATATATATATATATATATATATATATATATATAT